>PVJO010000796.1:0-206795 GCA_004026905.1 Hystrix cristata | reverse complement strand
AAAGAGGGGAAAGGGAAAGTGTGGAAAATGATGGATGAACCTGCTGTAAATAGGGAGGGAGGGTGCAGAGGGGAGGGGGGGAGAGGGGGGAGAACCAAGATACATCATGTATGGGTACAGAATTAATGTAATGAATGTGACCATTATATGTAGAATGTACCAATACATGTTCTTGGTTTAAAATAAAAAAAAAAAAAAATAAAGAGGGCTGGAATATATCTAAAATGTACCAATAAAATTAATTTTTAAAAAAGGAGTAACATTAAAAAAAGGCTGGAGATGTAGCTCAGTGTGAAGAGCCTTGGTTCAATCCCTAGTACCCCCCATCCATTTATCTTATGGCTGATGAAGTGAGGCAGAAGAAACGTATGGCCATGATTTGTACTTATTTGGTCCAAAAACTTTGCTTTGAAAGACAGGCAGAAATATGGAAGCAAAGGAAATTCTTCTCATTGACCGTGAATTCCCAGGCCACAAGGCAGTGGAGACAATTTCCATAAGATCCACCTTATTCCCCACAAGTTTCCAAGAAAGCTTTGATGCGCAGTGGAGAGCCTCTAGCCCTAAAACAGATCAGCTGCCTCCACCCATCCCATCCCCACCTCCAGTTACTTTTTCAGCCTCAGCTCCCTCCCTCCACCCCACTGTCCCCTTCCCAACCTGCAGTGCTACGGAAGTGCAGTGTTTGGGATGCTGGGTCTCCTGCAGGGGGAGGCTCATGGAGGTCATCAGCCTCGGGAGCTTCCAAGAGGGAGATGATTGCACATCCATACTGAGCAAGGGGCACGCAGACTGCCTAACACCAGTCAACTTCAAGGGCTCTAGTGGTTGAGCAGCCCGGCCCCATGTCGCAGCCCCAGTCTCCTCTGTCCCCCTCCTCCAGTGGGCCTGCTCCCCTCCTCTGGCTCTTGCTCCTTTGCCCAGCCTGTTGCCTCTGTCTGCCACGCTGCTCCTTGGGCACCCCTGTCACAGCCTGCTCACCCTCCAGGCCATGGGCCTCTCCCAGGCTGCAGCAGAGGTGACCTCTCTGGGAACCCTGGGGTCATGGATAGGAGCTGGATGGCACTTCTTGAATGAAAGAAGAAAGTGGCTCTGTGCGCTAGTCAAGCTGAGTTCACCTGAGTTACCTGTGACTCCCCTCAAGGGAGTCTCACGGCCCTGCTCCAGAACCACTCAGGGTCTTCTACACTGGGAGTCCCGCCCTGGGTTGTGTCTGGGCTCAAGGCCCTTCCCCCAGGGGTTCCTCTATGTGTGGCCGGGACCCGGCTCCCAGGGGCTCCTCCTGGGGATTCCCAGTGGGCCCGGAAGGGGAGCCCACTCTGGCCCCAGGCCCGGCAGCCTCTGGCTGCGGGGATTTGTGGGCAGGTAAGCTGGAAATTGTCTGGTTCCCTTCCTCACCAGCATAGAGAGGGCTCCTCCTGACTTAGGAGGGGGTTGTGAGGCCTGGTCAGTGTAGAAACCTCAGCAAACTCCACAGTCCCTGGGCTGGGGAGGCAGCCTGACCCAAGAGACCCAAAGGGGGCCTCAAGACTGTGGTGGGAGGTAGGGCAGGCACAGAGCTGCAGGATGCATGCGGGAAGGCGCGGGTCCCAGGCCCTCTCTCAGCCCACTGACCTCCAACTTTCCATACCTTCCTAAGGATGCGGCACCACCACTGTGCACTGCAAAACTGAGGCCTGAGCACGCTGTCAGGATTTGCCCAGTCTATGGCAGACCCGAGGCTTAAGCTGGGCCTCCTGTCTCCTCCCAGGGTGAGACAGGCCCTGGTCCCCGTCTGACTTGCCAACGATCCTTGCAGCTGGTACCCTCTAGAAACAGACCCAGCAGAGGCTGCATGCAGATGAGCTGCTTGGGTTGGGTCCTGGTGCCCCCTCGTGGCCACTCCTCTACTTTCCCCAGTTTTCCCCAACTTTTCTCCAGCCAACCAGGCTAGGTGCGAGGGTTGAGACCTGGGCCAGGTCCTGACAGGTTGCGAGGGGCCCTCCTGAGCGGGGGTTCTGGCTGAGGCCTGCATCCTCTCCCAGACTCACTGAGAGACCTGGAACAAGCCCCTGAGCACAACCAAACCAAAGTGTCAGGGAAGGTCAGAGCAGAAGGGACCTCAGACACATGCCCCTTACATGGGGAGGGGAGGCCTAGAGCTCTCGCAGGGGTGACAGAGAGATGTGGTCCCCAAAAAGGGGCCTGTAGAGCCAGGGCACCTGCTCTCCAGACTCACCCCCACCTGATTGCCCCTGAGCCAGGGCCTCATCCTCTCTCCTCTCTGTCCCCTCCTCCCAGCCCACCCTGAATAGACAGATGGCGACCAGCAAGCTGAGTGTGACCTCATCGCTGCCCGACCCTGGGTGCTCTACAGCCTCTGTCCCCCTGCCCATGCCCTCCACCCACTCAACAGTGAGGACTCTCAGGGCCCAGACCCCTCCAGGTGCTGGAGCTCCCCACAGGCACCCAGGCCCTCAGCCATCAGCCTAACTTCCTACTCCCCAAGCACTACCACTGAACCCGTTGGACAGACCCCTGTGACAATTCCTCAGCCGCTTTCTTCTCCCCTTTTCTCTTCAGTGGTTAAAGAAGTTCTCAGCTTATATACACACTGCCTCCAGAGATCCCTTCTCCACCACCTTCCTAACCACTCCCCACTTTATAGCTCAATTTTAAAAGATGAATTATAGCTGGGTATGGTGGTACACACTTGTGATTCCAGCAATTTGGGAGGCTGAGGCAGGAAGATCACAAGTTTGAGCCCAGCCTGGGCAACTTGTTGACACCCTATTTCAAAATACAAAAGAAAAAAGCTGAGGGTATTGCTCAGTGCGAAGGCCCTGGGCTCAATATTCTGTACGGAAAAAAGAAGTTGCACTCACTTGTTCTTCCTTCCTGCCTGCCCCAGGGTCACTCCACACCCTCTGTGTGCTCAGTCCAGGGGTCACGCTCCATCCCACCCAGCCCACCAGCCTGCACCCACCCACTCCCTTGAAACCACTCCCTTCACCCCCTGCTGACTTGACCACCTCCACCCCCAGCTCCTGTCTCTGTCCTCAGACCACCCTCCCACCAAGGCCTCCCTGGGAGCCTTGGGCTGGGACCCCTGGAAGTGCAGTGCCTGCCTGAGCCCAGCCCCAGGACTCTGCCCACCTTCCCAGCAGCTCCTCGGGGATGATTCCTCAGACTCTGCATCCAAAACTTTCTCCCACATTCCCGTCCCAGCATGTCGTATCCTTGGCCAGAGACAGGAGTGTTGTCCTGGTTCTGGGCTGAAACTCGCCCAGGTAGGAGCCTGGACATGCCAGAATAGCACCTGGGTCGCCAGAACCCACAAAGCAGGGGGCACACTCATCAATTCTTTAGTTTATGCTGGGGTTGGGGAGCTTCCTGGAGCTGGGGCAGGTGGGATGGGTGGAGCTCTGGGCCCTCTTGGCTAATAGCAGAGGTGACCCTGCAGACCCACACTCTGCCCTATGCTCTGACTCCTGGGCTTGGGAGGTGCTGTTCCTCCTGCCTGGCATGCTCTTCTGCATGGAGCCAAAGCCTTCTGGCTCTCCGACATCAAGCCCGAGTATCATTCCTTCGGGAAGTCTTCCTGGATGTCCATGCTGGTTTAGGTCATTATCCAAGGACAGCTCACGATTTGTGTCACCCAGCCCCTCCCCTCTTGGCCCCAAGGAATTTTACTTCCTCAAATATGCACAGGTCTTTCCCACGTCAGAACCTTCACATGTGCCACTTGTTCTGCCGGGACCCATCGCTGTCCACCTTGTCCCCAGTTTCTTTCCCGGAAACCTTCCCTGCCTCTTCCGGCTGGCTAGCAGCTGCCCAGCCCCCAGGGCCCAGGTGCTCCTGTCCTAGGCCACCCCCAGCCTCTGCTCAGGGCTGCCTTCTAGAGCAGTAACAGCTGATCCTCCTGGCACTCGCTCCGCAGGGCTCACTGCAAGCACTTGCACGCATCCATATTACAGTGTGGTGATGGTGGTCATTATCCCTGTTCTACAGATGGAAAGTGAGGGCCTGTGTCCCTGGCCCTGGCCAGAGCCAAGCCCCGGGGCCAGCCGGGTAGGGCTTCCCCCGTCCAGAGCGCCACAAGCACATGCTCCAAGTCTGGTTTAAATGGAAACCAGCCCAGGAACCCCACCCCCACCCCAAGTCCTGGATGGAGCCTGCGCATCTCCTTTCATGCTGTTTATTCTTTTGAACAAATTGTGAGTTGTACAAGACATCCAAGGCCTCTGGTGGCAAACATATGTTCCCATAGTGAGAGTCCCGGTGACTGCTGGGGCGGGGTGGCCACCCAGGCCCTGCTCACCATGCTCAGGGTGGGGGGACCCTCGAGCAGGCTCACAGCTCACTGCCTCAGGGCTGCACAGGGTCCCCTTCTTGCTCCTGGCACAGGAACTCACAAGAAGACCCCTCCTGCACTCTGCACAAGTCGGAGCCTCGAAGCCCCTGGAAAAATGCTGCTGGTGATCTGCTCAGTGGGGGAGGAGACAGACTAGAGAGAATGTGACTGCCCAAGTGTATTTGGCTGTATTCCCGCAATATCGTCTGGGGCCAAAAGCCCTTTTTCCAAATCCACTGCTGAGTATAGCAGCTCTGTGGTCTAATCACCTTCCAAAAGCCTGGCTCTGAACACATGAGGCTTTGGGACTATATGAGATCTAAACCGTAACAGCGGCTCTCTAGCTAGTAGGGTGCAGAGTAGGGTATGGGTGGGGAGGACAGCAGAGACATAGGGTGGGTTAGAGGCCACTACCATGGCCAAGTTACTGGTTGTGGGTGGAGGTGGTGGCTGATACTACAGAGAGCTCTGTTTTGCTGTGCTGGATTTGGGCCACAGGGCTGGCTGCTCTCCTTGCATCTCACACACACCCATCCCATCTCCACTCTGGTCTGTGTCTCCTGGCTGATCTCCATTGATACAGCATCTCAGACTCCTTTGCTCTCTGGCTTCCAGGTGGAGACCAAACTGGGACTCTCTCCTCTAAAGTGACAGATGCAGGGCATATCTGTAGCAAATACTACAAGGTGAGGAGTACTCACAAAGGTGCCGAAGGGATTTTGGAGGCCGCACAGACCACACTGGTGGTGCAGCTCTGACCCCTCCTCTCGGTAGTGGTGAGGCTGCTGTTTGGGATGGGTCAAAGGGGAACTGGGCTCTGTATGAGATCTGTATGTGCCAGCTGTGCTGTCCCACGAGCCTTATGATCCAGCAGGTCCAAGGGGGCGTGGAGTGTCTTGGGAGCTGGGGCCTGGGGAGGGGTCCCTGGCATCCCCTACAGCTATAGCACAGGCTTCTGAGGCTTGGCGCCCGCATACCCTCCTCATCCAGCAGCACCTCTGCACTGGGAAAGCTGTTCAGTCCAGCCATTGGGCCCTGGTACAGACTGACCCCTGGCCATGGGACCTACATGGGTGTGTGACCCAAGAAGCTAGCTGGCTTTCTGTTGTCCACCCAGCCTGCCCCCAGTTCCCCCTCCTGTCTTCTTCCTCTTCTATGACCCAGAGGCTGAGCACTGTGAGCGCTGGCTCCTGGTGGACTCAGCACGGAGCAGCCCCAGCAGCAGACCAGAGGCAGGGGGAGGGAGCACATCTCTCCTCCAGCTCCCTTCCTGCAGGATGTCCCTTAATGGGAGTCACTGCTGGCTCACAGGGGCCTCTACATTGATTCTGTCCAAGTTCCACTAGGCTTAGGGAAGCAGAGGGAACTCTTTAGGTGCAGGGGTCACGGATGCTCAGGGACTTGGAAAGAACAAGACTGGAAAACTGGTGACAAGAGGCAGGTATATAGCCAGACCTCTTAAAATGGGGACAGTGTGGGAAAATCCTCACGTCCCCTGTCCTGCTGCAGAAACAGCTCTGGATAATTAGGTGAATAGGCTGGCCCATTCTGTGGATGCCAGTTAATCCCTTTCCCCAGCTGGGTCTGACCATGTCCAATGGACCATGAACTAAGTGACCCTGAGAGCAAGCATCTTTCTCTGCTTAGGTTGCCATTCTAGAATCCCATGGATGTCTTAAACAGCTCATAATCCCGGAGGCTGGGAAGTCCAAGATCAAAGTGCCTTTATCCTGAGGTTTCTTAGCTTCTAGGTGGTCACTCTTCTGCTATGTGCGCCTACGAGCTGTTCATGCATGGGGATGGGGGTTGTAACAACACTAAACTTATTGGATCAGGGCCCCCGCTTCTGCCCTCAGTAACCTTGATTACTCTCTCAGAGTAATCTCAGTCCCATCCCCAAGCGCAGCCACTGGAGACGATAGCCTCGGCACATGGATTCTGGGGGAACACATTCAGGGCAGAACTACAGGGACAGAAGTTTCTTTCTCAAAGACTCCATAAGGTTGACTTCCTCTTGCCAAAGCTGTTTTGGCTGCTGATGTTGAGGCCCACCCAGAGTGCCACAGACCAAGGTTACAACAGTGTTGCAATGATACCAGCCCTAGGAAACCACGGTGGTGGCCAGCTGATTACATCAAATGCTTCCATTCATGAGGGGGCAGAGATCTGTCCTTCCTCGTGGAACCTGGACACAGATCCACCTTCCCTGCTGGAGACTTCTGTTAGTTTGCCATCTGTGGCACTACAGAGTGCTTTGTCCGTGGCCTCACCGTGTGGCTTCCAGCCCAGGAAAAGCATTAACAGAGACAGAAGTATGGTGGTGGGCTTGCACCTGGTGGCTAGCTGGGGGCAGGGAGTGGCCCGCCGAGGTTGTATTGTAGCCCCAGCTGGCAGGCGGCACCCTGGGAGGGAGGGGATCCGACACATAGGATGGGGCATATGCCTTAACCAGTGGCCAGTACTACATGGCACTGCCTCACACCAAGAATGCCCCCACACTCTTTTTTAAACATCAGCTTTACTGAGCTGTAACTCCCATGCTGCTTGCCCAAGTTTTTAGTAGACCCACACAGCCGTGCAGCCATCACCAGAGCGCACTCATTCTTGTATTTTAATAACCCACTCACAGGGATTTGTTTCCTGTCTCTGCAACATGGCAGACAACATTAGTACTCTGCCCAGACTCCCTATTTCTGTCTTTCGGCCTCTCCTGGTGGTATTGCCTCCACCGGCCCCGTCTGAGGCTCTTTTCAGAGAATATCCCTGGGACCCTCAGAGCCTGCTTGACCCACACGGGCTCAGGTAGCTGCAGGTGCCCGGAATTCACCTCACCCTGGGGCAGCCCTTGGCCAAGTCTGAGGGTAAAGGAATCTGAAGCACCAGTTCTCATGCTTCATGTGCAGATAACTCCAAGTGTGACTTCCACTCCAGAGTCCCTCTGCGGGGTCAGGACTACAGACTTCCTTGGCTTATTCCCCTTCTCTGTCCTACTTCCCCCTCTCCTTGCTGGGCTCCCCAGAAGCACTCCCTTAATAAATCACTTGTACATACCACCTCATTTCAGCATGGACTTCTGAGGCATCCAAACTGAGGCAGTTACCCGGGATGTGGCAGGTGTGGAGGTCCCATTTCCCAAAGGCCTCCACCAGGAAACACAAGACATAGTTCTATCGAATTAGACTGGGGCTACCTTTTGAGCACTCTAAACTCCTTGTGCAACTGAACTGGTGGGTGAGAAGTTGCTACAGTGGTCCAGGTTAGTGATCTTAATCACCAGAGGCAACTGGGCGGTGCCACACAATGTAGAAGAGAACTCTTGGAAAGCTACGGATATGTGAGGCCAGGGAGAGATGCGCTCAAATCCTCTCAACGATAGTCAGTGGAAACCACAGCAAACAGCAAAGACAGGGTGACCAAGGGCTCAGGCCCATTAGGGTGAAGAACTGGGTCACCTCCCAGGCAGAGAATTACCCAGGCAAGGTGTTCAGAGAGTGTGAGAGTTACATGGTGCTAGAAAGAGGCTGTAATCACTGACCTCTGCCTCTCCATCAGCTGAAGACATGGTGACTGCAGCAACTAGAGTATGCTCATGCCAGAAGGATTCACTGATTTCTTTCCCACATCCTCTGGCATCTAGAGAAAGTTCTAGTCTAGGCTCTGAGTGGGAGTGTGTCTGAAACAACCTTACTTGCACAATGATACCACAGCTCTTAGACTTTGCAACCCATCCTCCCTACCAATTTTTTTTTTTTTTTTTTTTTTGCGCTGGGGATCGAACTCAGGGCCTTGTGCTTGCAAGGCAAACACTCTAACCACTGAGCTAAATCCCCAGCCCCCTCCCTACCTTTTTTGAAGAAGAAAATTTGTTCCTGCTAGAGAAGGGCAACAACAGACTGAGTTGCAAAGGGGTAGACTGTGATAGTTACCCACAGGGCAAGCCTCCAGGGAGTTAACCCTCCCTGGCCTATTATTTGCCCTCCTCTGCCCTCTTGGTCACAGAGGCTGAACCAGGGCACTGTGAATTACATGGCCCACGCTCTTTTGCCTCTGGCTTCCAGGTGGATTTGGCTAAAGGAAGGCACTAGCAGGAGATCAGAGGGTGGAGGAGAGCAAGGCAAGGCTTTTTCTGTCTAGATCTTTCAGTGCTCTGAACTGTTTAGGGCTGTAGTCAAAGGCTGAGTATCTCTAATCCAAAAATCTGAAATTTAAACTGCTCCAAAATCTTAAAGTTTTTGAGTGCCAACATCATGACACAAGAGGAAAATTCCACCCCGACTTCTTGGAGAGTCACAATCAAAACACAGGCACGTGAACTATAATGAATAAAATGGCTATGTGTATACGCTGTATATGAAACATAAATGAATTTTGTGTTTAGACTTGGGTCCTATCCCCAAGATATCTCATTATGTATATGTATCATATATTCTAAAATCTGAAATTAAAAACACTTCAGTAAGGGAAGGGATATTCAACCCGTGTATCCCTTATGACCTCAGCCTCACCGAGCAAATGATCCTCCATCAGACCCAGCTTGCTCTGAGCTCCGGGAACACTACTGTCTCCCCATCCCTTCTGCTTCAGGGGTGGTAATGGATTCCTACTGCTGTCCCTAAGGGCCTCAGTATTTGTCGTTGGTCCCCTTAACCCTGTCCACAACTGTGAGAATGGGCCTCTCATTAAAATCTCTTGAACTTTCCAAGCTGCTTCTCATTTCCCACCAGAGCCCTCACTGCCAGGGCATCTTTCAGACGCGCGCTTAGGGAGGATGAGCTGACAAAGGCAGCACATGTCCTGAGCTCAGCCTGGTACCCCCTGCACGCTAGATGGAGTTAATGACATGGACCTGGATGAGCCATCCAGAGGAGGACCATCAGCAAGAAGAAGGGAGGGCCCTGGGACACCCACATTCAGAGGCAGGCGGAGGAGGAAGGAGCAGCCTGTGAGGCAGAAATCAGCTGACAGTACTGGCCTAGAAGTCTAGGGAAACATGCAAATTGTGTTAGGTGGTCAAGGGAGAAAGGACAGAGAACCAACCCCTGAACTTGGCCTCGAGGTCATCTCTGAGGGTGGTCTCAGTGGGGGAGTCAGAGGTGGCTGATACACATGAAGAACTCACGAGGAGGAAATGGCAATGCCATCTTGGGGAGAGAAGTGCAGAGAATGCCTGGCAGCATGGAGCAAGGCTGGACCTCTGAGACCAGGCTCTGGGATGAGTCCTGGGCAGGATGGTGACTCGGGCTGAGGGTGCTGCATGAGCAAGGCCTGGGGCACTTGGGGAAATGCCAGAGCACAGAAGGGCCTGGGATGGTCAGTTGAACTGGGACAGAGAGCAGTGGGAAACCGGGGAAGGGCATGATGTAGCAGAGTGCTCAGATCCAGTTATCAGGGTACTCACGCTGGGATGTGTGAAGGAAATACCCATCTCATTTTAAGGGCCCAACACAAGGCCTGGCACATGATAGGAGTCCAATAAATGCTGTAGACTCTGTGGATGGAACATAGGCCATGTGTGATGTTGCAGATGGTGGCTGACATCACTCCATGACTGATGTGAATATGCCATAGTAGTAAAAAAAACTGGAAAACAATCCAAGAGCCAGATGTAGAAAAAACACTAACTTAATTAAAGACTGGCGATTGAAATGGTCAGGGCTTCAAAGCCAGGTATGTCTCACAGGTCAGCACAAGGTGTTACAAACTTGTTTTCTCTAGGGGGCAACTGTTTCAGCAAGTGGTGGACAATGTTGGGAAGCAATTCACTGTTTGCTGGTAACGGGATTGTAGTTGAAATTAATGGCCTGTGAGTGAGGAAAAACAGCCTAGTCCACACAGGACATTTCAAGGACTACATCTGCTTCCAAGGAAAAGGAAAGAAAGCAAGAAGGAAGGAAGGCAGGAATGAAGAAGAAAAGAAGGGAGGGAGGGAAATGAGGAGAAAGAAAGAAAACAGATTTTCTGATTCCAATTTTCAAAAGAAAAAGATGAAGAAAAGACACCACCCAGCAGCTAATTGCTCACAGGCCAGTGCCTGTGCGCGCTCAGATGCAAGAGCTGACATGATAAAATGTTAGCATCTTGCGATCTGCTGTTAATAAAATGTAGCACAGAGGCACGGAGGGTTTTACATCTGCTCACAGGATGCTATGCGGCTTGGGGAGCCCTTTGCAGCCCACCTACCCGACTGCTGGCTCACCAGGGCTGGTGTGGAACCCCTGGTCCTGGGCTCTGGCTGTCACAGGTGGAGGACAGGCATCTCCAGGAGGGGGACGTGGGCTAAGGCTGCTTGCCAGGATGTCTCTGCAGACTGGCCAGCTAGGGACCACTGGCCTAGGGTCACTAAATGCTGAGGGTCACTGTGGTGGTCCTGCTGGAGAGGGAACACCTCAGCCCAGGAAGCTTTAGGAAATGAAGCAGCAATCACAGCAAACAATCAGAGCCACTAAGCCACTCAGTCTCTTAGGAGGGGACTGATTCCACGCATCAAGTTGCATTGATTCGCTGAAACAACAGATAGGTGATAGCAAGGAAGAAGAGAGGGTGAGGAGGAACCCGAGAGTAGAGGAGAAAAGACCTCCAGATGTGTGTTCCTTGCCTGGGAGAGGCACAAAGAGGGATGTCTCCTCCTCCACTACTGTTATCCCACAGTCTGGCCATCAGGAAGTTCTATGGCTCTGCCTTCAAACAGCCCCCAGTTCTCCCACTTCCCCTCCTCATTTTGGCCCCACCCTGGTCTAGTCTCATTCTCTTCTGACCTGATCCTCTGGCTCCCACCCCCCACAGTCCATCCCTGTGCACACCTGAGTCAGGACACAGGTGTCTTCAGCTCAAGAGCACTCCATGGCTCCCACGTCATTCACAGCAAAACCCCAAGTCCTCCCCATGGCCCTAGAGACCCTGCACATTCTGCCTTGTCACTGTCTTGACCTCATTTCTTTTCTCTCTTTCCCCTTTACTTCACAGCTCCAGTTTTCCTTATAAAAATACCAAACACAGTCTGGGTTCAAGAATGAAGAAAACTGGTGTAGTGCATACCTGTAATTCCTGCACTCTGGGAGGCTGAGGCAGGAGGATCACAAGTTCAAATGCAGCAAGGGCAATTTAATGACTCAGAGACCTTATCTCACAATAAAAAATTAAAAAAAGGATGGAGATGCAGCTTAGTGCAGAGACCTTGGGTTCAATACTAGTATCCCCCCAACACACACATACAAAGCAGCTCTCCCAACTCTAATATAGAAGGTCATACCTGGGATCCCGGAGAGAATTAAGGGCTCTGTACTTGTACAGGGAAAAAAAAATCACATTTTGCTTTCACTCACTTTCCAGCTATAATTCAGTTTCCTTTAATTATGAATGGAGCCACAAGCCCCAGTAGAATTACCTGTGAGCTGATCACCAACAGAAATCACAGATGTTTTCATAATATTTTACACTTGCTGCAAGTATTTCAAAAGGTCAATTACAACACGACTTTGAAATTGTTAATAGTAATTAGATCTCCACTAGAACTTACTTAATGTGTTACTCAAATGGTACACGTATCCCTACATCACGCATGTATTTCTCTATTTTGCCAAGTATATTAAACACAACTGGTTTCCTCTGTAAGGTTATTTTTTTCCACTGAAAGCACTACTCTGAGAAGTGTCCATAGGCTCATTAGACTGACAAAAGGGTTCAAGGTGTGTGTACATGCGCGCACACGCACACCACACACACACACACACACACACACACACACACATGCACAGAGGCTCAGAAACCTTCAACAAAGTAACATGCAGAATAATGTAAATCATGTGCTACCTGGGTGTGTTTGTTTAAAAAAACAGATTAATGGAACAGAACAGCGAACCCAGAAACAGCCCCACAGAAATATGCTCAACTGATTTTTGACAAAGATGCAAAAAGAATTCCATGGAAGATGGTATCATATTAGAGCAACTGGACATCCATCAGGCAGAAACTGAACCTCAACATATAACCAAATCAACACAAATACCAAATAACAAACTGAATCCAAATAACAAATTGGGTGGACTGCACCAATGTCAACATAATATTATACTATAGTTTTGTGCAATATTATCATTGGTGGAAACTGGGTAAATGGTATATAGGATTTCTCTGTCTTGTTTATTGAAATTGCACATAAATCTATAATTATCTCAACATTAAAGTTTTGTTAAAAGTCTTGTATATGTACAAATCAACCCTGGAGGAAGACAGACAAAGAGAGGAGGTCTCTGAGGAATAACAATGATGGGGGTAAAAAGGGTGGAAAACAAGTGTGTTCCTGGCTTACACTTTTAAACTGCTTATTATTTTTATACATTAATTGTATCTACAATTAATTTCTTTAAACAAAAACACAAAAAATTTGAAGATGAAGAAATGACCATAAAAAGAAACTATTCTACTTTTAAAAAAACTGTTTTCTAGGTTACATTTGAATTAAAAACACTAATATTGAAAAACTTTCCATATGAGTTTAGGCTTAAATTTTAATGTACTATTATTCTTATTACTTTAAAAAATCACCATCGTGGAAATTCCTTATCATTTGCAAGATGAAATCAGAGAGTTTGGAACAGTTTTTTAAAAATGATTTTGTTCCTTATGTAAGACCTGAGCTACTTGTGCTTTGTGTTCAGCCTGTCTACACCCATGGAAACCCAGCTGTGCCACGTAGACAGCAGCTGCTCAGTAAGTCGTGGCAGGGCTGGGGGGGTGCTGGTGGTACCACACCTCAAGACTCACAAGTTCCCCTCTCTGAGAAGCAGGAGAGCACAGTGTGGTTAAGAACTTGGCTCTGGCCTCAGCGGAACTGGAATTTAACCCCACTCTGCCCCTGAGACAGCCTGACTGAGGGCTCACCTCTGCAGGACTCAGTTTTTTCCTCTGTGAGATGAGGTACCAGGGCACCTGTATTGAGGGGTCACTGAGACATCACAGAACTCGTGGAAAGCACTCAACAGTGCTTGGCATTTGGGGAGCACCGAGAAGAAAAGAGCCACTACAGCCAGGGCCCTTGAATCTCAGCATCCTGACAGGTTCTTGAAGAAGAGGCTGCCCTCATAGACCCGGTGACACTGGTACCACATACTGGTGCCAAGAAGTGGGCCGGGAGGAAGTATGTCACACACAAACTGCAACCTCGGCATATCCCTGCCCAGTGTCACCAGATGACAAAGTAGCAGGTGGAGAGGTTACATGATGTGCCCCCAAGAGCACACAGCTAGGAAGAGGTAAGAAAGAGGAGTAGATCTTCCTGAGGCCCTGGGCCTCGGCTAAGGAGAGGAGCTAAAGGCACGTTCCAAGGCCTCTGATGGGCTCCCCATAAGAGGGGCCTCGGCCCAGGCCACCAAGACCACAGTGCCCAAGAGAAGCTGTGAAAGTCCATGGGGCTCATCCCCCGCCCCAGGCCCAGGGCACATTTTGTAACCTCCAGACAGAACCGGAATACTATAGTAGAAAGGCTTCACCAGTGCAGTTTAGGGGACCAGAACCTGGAGGTGCGACCCTGGAAGACACCTCCTTCCCCTGCTCCACCCTTGGCACAAAAACAAACACTCTGCCAATCTCAGCCCATGCAATGGGGCTCATGGAGCCACGTGGGACCCTGAGGGCTCTTCCAACAGACTTCCCACATTGTCAGCTGTAGGGTTTTCTCAGGAAGTGTTGTGTGCTATTGTCAGTGGGGTGGGCATGGTCCACAGAGGGTGCTCCTCCTGTGCTGTGCTAAAATGTGCCCAGAAGCTAGGGTGCCATTGTGAATTTTGTGCTCAAAAAATCTCAGGATGGCATTTAGGACAAAGTAAGCACAAAAAACTGTAACTGGCACCCAGATGTATATAGGTGCCCCCTAGCCACTCTCAGCCACACTTGTTTTGTCTGGTGCTGTGTGACTGGGAAAATTACCGTCCTTCTCCGTGTTTCCCTTTCCTTAAAAAAAGAAAAAAAAGAAGAAAAAAACAACCAAGGAAAAACAAGGACGACAATGCACCTTTTACATGGGTCGGTGGAGATGAGGGACAGGAGGGAAGGGGCAGAGTGCTTGGCACAGCTCGTAGTCTCACTGAGGGCTGACAGACCACAGCATCAGGTCCCAGGAGGCAGAGCATGGATCAAGGCAAAGGACGCTGCAGAGAGCGGCCAAAGACAGGGCAGCTCAGCCCTGCACCCAGAGACTATGGGATGCCCTCATTCACAACAGGCACCCCAGCTACTGGCCTGACCAACGCCAAGCCCCACCCTGAGAGGTGGGGACATGGGGACGAATGAGACCTAGTCACTTTTGCCAGGAAGCTCACGGCCTTGTGGGAGGGGCAGCTACGAAGTGGCAGAGGGCGACTGAGGGCCAGGCAGGCCTTGCAGAGCCTCTTGGTCCAGGCGAGGGATTCAGGACTGGTTTCCTAAATCCGCAAAAACGCCAGGGGATGGCGAATTGCGAGGCGCAGCTGCAAAGAGTCTAAGCGGCAGACTCCCCAGCGCTTTGCGCAGACCGGAAAGGAAGCGGGGAGAGCGGCGGGACCCAGGGCTGGCTGGGGGTGGTGTCGGAAGACAAAGGAGGAGGTCGCTGTCACAACGAGGGCTGCGGCGAAAACCACTGATGAGAGGCTGGCGGTCACAGAGCACTGCCGAGAGGCTCACAATGGCGATTTCCCGGGGTGCCCCCCCCCCCGCATCTCCAGGCAGGGTGGGGGTGGGGGTGAACCCGTCAGCAAGGCCGCAGAGCCTCAGGGGAGGGCAGTTACTAGGCAACAGGCCCCGCCCCAGCTGCGGCCACCCATCTTCTATGGGGACGCCCCGCCCACACCTCGGTGAGAGACCCACCGAGACCCACGCCCCCAGCCTTCCAGAACGTTCTCTGGCCCGGAGCCCGACCCCAGCGAGGGAGACGCTGGCGTCCTGTTGCGTGCGGTCCGTCCCGGAGCAGCAGCCGGCCCCGTCGCCAGCCAGCCAGCGCCGGCCCCGCCGTGCCGGCATCAGGGCCACGCCGGGCACCTGGGCCAGACGCTGCAAGCCGTCCGCCTGCGCTCCTGGGGCCGCTGGAGCCCCGCCAGGTCCCTGCACGCGGCTCCTCCTGCCCCACCCGAAGGCTTCCTCTGGCCCCCGCTGCCCCTGTTCCGGCGCGTCTCTCTCCCTGGCGGCCGTGCTCCTCCTGGGCAGAGCCAGGGAGCACCAGGTTCTGGAGGTAGCCGAGATCGCACAGGATGATTCTTTCAAATGAAACCGAGGGACGAGGCCCAGGGCCCTGAAACACAGAATAGGACCTGGGTTCTGTTCTGCAAACCATGGCCCTCTGCAGGGACCGTGAACGGAGGTCGAAAAGGAACACGGAAAGCAGTCTGTACATTTTGTGCGTCTGCATCAGATTTCTTTCACGAGCCCCCACTTCTTAAAATCATAATAGAGAAACCTAGTCTGGCCTGACCCTAACTTGACAACTAAGGTCAAGGGAGAATGGGGAACAGGAAGGACCTGCTGTGACAGGCCAGCCCGACCCAGGCTGTTGCCTTAACACAGCCGCCCATGATTAAAGAGAACACACCTTCCACCAGGATTTCTGCTGTTTATTTCAACAGTCAACTGTCCCCAGAGAAGAAACCCCTGATGTCACAGCCCATTCAGCTGCACCATTCTGTTCTCCGAAAACTGTATCAGTGCTCCCAACTATAAAAATATCAAATAATGAAACTTGAACAGATTTTTAAACCAAAAATGAGGCATATCATGGCTTAAAATTGGTGGGGGGAGTGAAGTAGCTGGAGTGGCGAAGTGCTTACCCCTCTACCAAAGGGCTAAGGGGTACGGCCAGGCAAAGGCAACGCTGCAGACCTGCTGTCAACGCCCCGGGCCTGGCTGCTGCGCCAGAGAGCTGCAGTGCCCCATCCCTGGGGAAACCAGGCAAAGGTGGCAGAAGGCTGAAATAAATGGAACCTTCTCACCTGCATGGGGCATGAGAAAGTCAAAGACCATCCCTTGGGGAGAGTTCATTGAAGGGCACTCAGAAGAGTTAAATTCATTCCCAAATGTGAGCTTCACCAGCCTCACTCCTCAGAGCCTTGGACTCATCACATCCTCCTCCTTCATGGTCTCTCCAACCCCACGGCACAGGATCAGAAAACTCAGAAACCATCCTCCTTCCTTCTATCTCAAAATGAGAATAAGCTCCCACCTTACACCTCTCAATATCCTTCCTCCCTGCACAACACTGAACACAGACAAGAAAACCATCACTGCCAACCCTGACACCCACTGCCGGCCTGGAGGGTGGGTGGGCTTAGTCAGACTTTTCCTGAGACGGGGGCAGGCTGGGCTCACTGGGCACCTCCACATCCTGGTTGCCTGTGAAGGACAGAAAAGGCAGCTGGATTTACAAAGAGGCTGAAATACCTATTTTCAGACGCAGATTTCCTACAAGGTCTTCTCATTCTTCCCAGCTTTGTGGAGAATGAATTTTCCTTTCATTTGCTGAGCAAGGAGACTGGTAAATGTGGTAAGATTCAACTGCCAGCTCTAGCTCACTCTGCCCGAGCTGGTGGCAGTAAGCAAGGTTCCACACAGCTCTGACCCTCAGCATGCCCTTCTGGGAGACGATTCCACCTTGCCTCGGCAGTGTGTAGACAGGCGAAACAATAAACGGCAGCTGCCACTAATGCCTTCGTGGCTTCAGGTTCTATTCATTCTCAGAATAACCCAGTAAGGAGGGACCCTTGTAAGTCAAATTGACTTCTACAGATGCTGAAGCCGATGCACTAAGGCATGAAGGCTCAGGGAAGACGGAGAGGAACAAAGTCCTGTGACCTTTAAAGCCTTGGGGCTCTCAAAAGAAACCCTGAGGTACTCTCACATCCAGAAGCCCAGTGGACCCCTCCCTGTGACCCTGAGAGGAGGCTGTGCGACAGGTGAGAAGACTTAGGCTGAAAGCTCAGGTCTCCTGGTGCCACAGTGGCAGAGCCGCACAGGCAGGCTCTCTGGGTCCTGTCGGGGTCTCTCCAGAGTGCCTCCTGCTGCAGCTCCGGTTCGGCCTCTGCTGTCCCTGCACAGAGGTCCTGGCCAGCTGAGAAGCCTGGCTGCTGGTTTGTACAACACCTCATAGGTGGGGTGTCCTTTGCACCTTGCCCGTGGGGCTGATGAGGTGGGCAATGAGCACTGGACTTGGAACCACACGAAGTCCTGCTTGTTCACATCCAGAGGAATTTCCTCACCCGGGAATCCCATTCCGACCTCCCTTGGATGTGTGCTTATGGAGGCGGGGGGAGGGCATGGGGAAGAGCTTATCCCAGGCCCAGTTGCAGTCTAAACCCTGTGTCCCCGTCCCTTCTCGCTACACCCCCTTCAGATGGCTCTCCCTGCAGAAGGCCTTGGTGGCTCCCTGGAAGTGAGAAGCCTGTGCTGCCTTACCAGTGCTCCCCGACGGGATGCTCAGTGGGAAAGCTGGGGGTGGTGGTGGTGGCGGCGGCGGCGGGAGAAGGTGCAGCCCCGAGAGGAAGCCTGGTGGGAGGATCGGGGGCTGCAGCTGCTGTGGTGGCAGTGGTGGTGGTGGTGGTGGCGGCGGCGGCGGCGGCGGCGGCGGCGGCGGCGGCGGCGGCGGCGGCGGCGGCGGCGGCGGCGGCGGCGGCGGCACATAGTAGTTTGGGTGGAAGTCTCCCACTGGTTCTGATACCTGCATGTACACACAGCAGAGGCAGAGAGGGCAAACGTTAGCCAGACTGGCTGATCCTCCAACCTGCTGCTTCCCATTGTGTTGATGCGCCTCTGTGGCCCAAGATGTCTGGTTCAGGAGCAGGGTGTTCAGCAAGCAGCCAAACTCCCAAAGGCGCATGTTGGGTAAGCCTGAGGACCGGCTGGGGCACCATGCTTAGATCTCAGCAACAAAGGAGGTAGGTTCTCCTCCTACCCTGGCTGGATTGATGGAATACAGGTGGGTGAGAGGACCCGCAGGGCCAGGCCACAGACCTGCTCCCTGGCAGAGGCAGAAGAGGATCCCAAGTCTGTGACCTCACAGCCCATGCAACTGACCATGGTGCTACGGAAGGGTCTGAATGCATCCTAGCCCTGCAGAGCCCCTCTGTCTGGCCCATGTAATGACTTTAACTCAACTTTTGGAGGGGTCATTGGGGAAGAGTGCAACAAGCTGTGTGCAGCCCAGCTGTTCCTGGGGCTAGGCAAGCAGGGTGATTCAAATAGTCTACAGCACCCAGGCCCAGCGAGGACATCTGCACAGCTCAGAGGTTCTCCGGAAACACAGCAGAATGTGCTGTCCTGCTGCGTTCTAGATGTGGGTCTCTGCAGAGCCCAAGGTGTGATTCAAGGACCCCAGTCCCACGGAGTACTGCTAAGTGTCCTTAGTCAGGTGCAATCAAGAAACCCCACATACCGCTCCCACACTGGAGGGCCACATATGAGTATATTTAACATGTTCCCACGGCTTGAACTACCAGTGAAACAGGCATGACTGTCCCATCAGGTGGCTTGTACACTGGTGGTACAAATGTATCTAATCATCTTTGTTGGTCTTTTTACTAATAAAATTAATAAAAAGTCTATAAATAGACCAAATCTAGTTAGTTGCTTGAATCTGAATAATTACTGCCCCAATATAAATATTAATACTATTCATACCAATTAAAATTACTACATTAATCAACAAACTTACTTCATTAGATTAAAAGAAATTATAATAAGGCAGCTGATCTGTGCAGAGTATGCAACATATCATAACACATTTGGCTTTTTTTGCAGCCACAGCAGCACCCATTTTTTTCAGACAGTCATGCATGTACCTCTGGTGGTTCAAGCTGGCTGGACTATCAAATTCAAACCAGAGCTGCCTGGCATCGAAATATACAAATTCCAGTAAGGCTCTGGGTAGTCTACAATAATCTTATGCCAGCATCTCCTAACTTCATTTGACCACAAAGAAGGGAAGAAAGTCCACTTTTAATCAGCTACTATGGAAAAAAAAAAAAGCAGCTACTACATGCCAGACCCTGTGCGAGGTACACCTTACTCAACCTATTCACGAGACAGGTACTCTGCCTCTGACAGACGGAGAACTGGAGGGAGGTCCTCGGAGGTGGGGAAACCTTCCCCAGGAAGAGTGGCCAACAGTGGAGGTTGAAGCAGGAGATGAGGGCATTGTAAAGAGGCTGGGCAGCTGGGTGTTACCTGCTAGTCATGGCCCGTACGGGATGGCCCAGATCTGATGTCAGAATGGGAGTAGAAAAGGTGGCAGCCATTGGCCTCATGGCCGCTATCTACTTTTAGACACTTATCTCTTCTTTTCACCCTACTTTTACCTTTAATGAATGTTAAATTTCTGTGGTCTCCGATTGTCTTGCCCACTTCTTTGAAGGGGACAACAAGAGCCTGGAAAGGACCACTGGGCACCCCGGCAGCTGATGACAAGGTGGGACTGAGCCCTAGCTCTGTCCAACTCAGGCCTGTGCCTTCTAGTAAAGAGGAGACTGGAAGAAGCACAGAAGCAGCGGGTGGGCAGGGACAGGAGGGAGGTTGTCCCTGGGAAGTGCCTGAAGCCTGTGCTCAGGGACAGCAGGACACGGGTAAAAGTAATTCACCGGCTCTTAGGTTTGAAACAGTTTCACAAATAAACACTTGATCCTCCCTGCAGACATGGTGGGGTGGGAGGGGGAGGGGGATTATTAATACTTTAATCCAAGCTGCTCAACCAAGTCTCTCCTGGGATCACAGCTCCTGCCTGCGGCCTTTGGTGGTGGCTCAGCTTAGATAAACCGCCTGAGATCACACTCTGAACAAAGGCCGTCTGGCAGGCCTGTCAATCAGAGCCCTGCCCTGGATGCCGGGCTCTGGGCTTCTGTATGAGCAGACGGTGCATGCTCCGCTTGGCCACAGCCCCTCTTTGTGTGGAGGTTGGAGATGCCCTGCTCTCCCTGGGCTGTGATGAGGAGGCCAAAGGCAATGCCCACATCTCTCAGGCTGGGCAGCCAATGGTGGCTGAGAGTCAAGAGCCAAGACTGCTCCATCCCTGCACAAGGGGCATCCTTGGGGCAACAGAACTCGCTTGGGTTCCAGAGTTCAGACAACTGCGGTCCAACCAACTGTGTGATATGAATCCCAGTCCCTCACTCACCAGTCTTGTGATCCTGGACAGAAATTTAACAACTCTGAACACGTTTTCTTGACTCTACAATGGGGTAAAAACACCTACCTTGACAGTTCATAAAGGTCAGTAGGAGCCCTGGAAATTATCAAGACCAGTGGCTTTTGAACATTTTTTTCCTTGAATTGATGGAAAATGATTTGTAAGTAAAAGTATACAAACTCTAAAACAAGAGATGCTGCTGGGCCGAAGGAGTGAGGACCAGAGCCCTCTGGGCCTGACCTGGCCACACAGGCTGACTCCAAGGACCTGTTCCCACTCTCAATGACTTCCAATATGTAAATACCAAGCTTTTGTCTTTCTCCTTCATCCCCTTCCATAGTAAACAAGCCCTTCTCTCCTCACTTCTCTCCAACCTTTGGAAACATCTTAATAGATACCTATGGTTATGCTTTTGTTCTGAGGGAGGAAGCAGAGGTAATGGTGGTCACTATGTCTATGAATTTGCTCAGTGTTTGAGTCCACCTCTCACACAGGTCCAGCTTCACAGGGCCAAAGTCAGGGCAGTCACCCAGCCTGCTCCCATCCTGGAGTCCTGATGGCCCCAGAGGCTGCCAAAAGGAAGAGAATGTTTAACCACCCTAGTCTGGAGAGAACTGGTAACCGAGGCCACAAACTTGGGTCACTCTGTCTCATACTCCACACACACAGGTGACCTGACCTTATACACTGGTGTTCAAAATTCCAGGCTTAAGCATCAGGTAGTCATTTTATAAAAGGGTTACATTTCACTCTACAAATTACATTCTTTCTACAAGTGTTTCTGAAGGTTAAGATGACAAGGGCTTGGGGGACAGTTACCATATTCTTCCTGACTCAGCATAATGTCACCTCTTCCTGACAGTTCTCTGCAGTCTCAAGTTATACCTGTGGGCAGGAAACCTCTGTCTAGTCTTGGCTTTGCCATGAACTTTGTAGCTCTAGGAAACTCTGATTTCCTTTCTGGTGCTAGCAGAATGAAGGCCCTTCTGGCATGGGCATCCCGGAAGTCAAGGGCAATGGTCACTCCTGGGACCCCAGAGCCTTCTGCCCCCAGCTCTGAAAAGCATTTGCACAGCCCAGGCCCAGGAGGGCAGACCTGTCTACACATGTGCACTCCAGAGGCATACCACTGGTGGGTGATAACTGGCTTCTTAGACCGAGGACCCACAAAGGCAGCAAGGGCAGCAGAAAGCACCTAGGTTTCAGAGGGATAGGAGGAACCACCAAGAAGTCAGCGCCGGGACTCACCAAGCCTCCTCCTTGGTAGCCAGTGCAGGGAGCACGCCGGAAGCCCTGCTGCATGGTGGGCGATGCATCCTGGTAGCCCAGAGGGAATGGGCAGTAGGAGTACATGGTGGAGTAGCCACGGTAGAGGTTGGAAGGCTCTCTCTCCAGGTACTCAGCCCTCATCACAGAGCCCGAGTTGATGTTCAGAGGGTGCCCTGAAGACAGAAAGCAGTTAGGGAAGCATTAGAAACACAGTTGGGAAAAAGAGCAGGGCTGACAGCATAATAAACACTCATGTCCCACTACAAAACCTTTTATACTATGCTTTTAACCCCACTGGTCTTTAAACCTTCAACCACTGCTCTTGCAGCCATCCCAAGGCCTCTGTAGGTGTGGAAAGCTTTTTCTTCTAACTTCGCTTTGCTCCCGTCCTCAGTATAGACAGTACCTGACTTAAGAGTACCTGACTTTAATAATTTTTCAACTTTATGATGGTACAAAAGCTATATGCATTCAGTAGAAACATGCTGTGACTTTTGATCCTTTCTTGGACTTATGATATATAGTAAGATGTTCCCTTAAAATGCTGGGCAGTGGCCAGGAGTCACAGCTCCTTGGGGCCAGGCCAGAGGAAATAACCGGCACTCTACAGTGGACTGTGTTGGTAAGCTACAATGTTCAGTAGGTTATGCGTAGTCAATAACTTTTGACTCAGGATATTTCAATTTACAAGGAGCTGATAAGGAGGCAACCTCAAAATAAGTCAAGGAACATAGGCATTCAGCTCCACCTTCACACCCCAACTAAATCATCAATTATGAGAGCTCTACACAGCGCTCTGTGTGATTCTTTGCTCAAGCTCCCTGAGGGCAAAGAATATGACTCCCTCAACCCGATTGCTTCACACCACTGGTGTCTGGTGTTTCAAGTACTCAGTTCCTGTTTGTTGAGAGAACAAAGAAAAACACCTCACATCCTTAGAAAGACAGCCTTCTCCTAGCAATTGCGATTTCAGGTCTGCTTGCCCCATCTGACAGCTACTTCCTTGGGAACCTACATTTTCTTAGGAAGTCCCAGAAGGTAGAAATGGTCTTCAGAAAGCATCCAGACCAATTCCCTTAGCCTAAAGGGGGGAGAGACTGCCGCCGAAAGAAGGAACTTACTGAAAGTTAAGGGTGAACAGCCTCCCAGCCTCCTGAGGCTTGTGCCACTGCCACAGGCAAAATACGAAGAAATACAAGCCTGCACCTAAAACGTGTTGCTTTTTATAAAGGCCTCAAATCAACGAGTAACTCGAAATTGTACTTTAATATTGAAACGAGTAATAAAGCCGTTTGTGCACAAGGTGAGAGTAGAAAACAGCAACAACTCAGCAAACCAATAGTTCTCCCACAGTATAGAACCAGTTTTTATACTCACCCACACCCAGGCAAAGGGCAAAAAAAGGTGCGTCGGCGCATCGGCCAAAACATGGCGGACGGGAGGAGCCTCAAACTGCAGGGGAGGGGCTGCGCATGCGCAGTCACAGCACAACGGCCCCACAAGTAAATTCTAGGGAGAACCTTCTAGCACAAGAAAATGGCGGGAAGGGATGCGCAGGCGCAAACTGTCAGACTCGGCAGGGAGGTCTGGGAGGGTGGCAAAGGGTACACATGCGCAGTACGACTGGTTTGCCCCAGGGAGCAGCCCCCACCGAGGTGCTACTGCTAAGCCTCCCGGGAGCCATTTTTTCTTTGCAAAGTGTAAAAGTAAATACTGCTCTAAATGTTAAAAGCCCCCGGGTCACCCAGTCCTTTCCGCCTCTCCTTTTTCCTTTTGGTAAAAAGGTTCTCCCCGGCCCCACCACTGTTCAGACAAAGGTTCCCCCAGACACGGCGCGCTCTGGAAGTCCCTTCTCCTGAGCCACCCTCCACCCCTACTAGCCCGGGCCTGGGCCGCCACCTCGGGCGCGCAAGACCGCGGCCTGCGAGGACCGCGCAGTCCGGGCTAGGCCGAGCGGGGCCGGGGGCTTACCGAAATCGGCGAACGGCGGGCTGGGCGCGGGCCCCAGCGGCTCCGGGGGGCCAGGGAACGGCCTGGCCGCCGCCTCGGGCCCGAGTTGGGGTGCCGCCCAGCCGGGCAGCCCCACCTGGCCAGGGCTGCTCAGGAGCGGCGGGAAGGCGCCGGGCCTGGGGCTCGGGCCTCGCGCGGGCTGCACCGGGAAGCAGGCGGCCTCGGGGCTCGGCCCGGTCAGCGGAGCCGGCGGGCGCAGGCTGCGGCCCGGGATGGCGGCGGGCGGGGGTCCCTGCGCGCCCAGGGCCTCCTCCTGCCCGTCCTCGGCAGCCTGCTTCCTGAGCACCTTCTGCGCAGCCATGATCTTCTGGCGCTCGCTGATCAGGTAGCACTTCTTGCAGAGGCACTGCTTCCAGCGACACTTGCCTGCGTGGCCCTTGACCGGTACCAGGAAGCCATGGTTCCGGCACCTGGAGCACTTGGGAGTGCGTAGCGTGGGGTCAGCCAGCTTGGCGAGGGCTCCTCAACACAACCGCCACCTCTGCGAGCTGCAGGGCAAGTGGAGCGGGATGCGTGGCGCCCCAGAAGTCCCTGGTGCTGGGGACATAGATACACTTGTATCAAAGCAGGGCTCAGTGTGTCCCGGGAGCTGCAGCGAGACCCTTGCATTTTCCCTCCCTTTGGGGGGTGCAAAAGTTGGAGAGCCTCAGTGCCTGGAGTGATCAGGTGCAAGAGAGTGGACTGAATGCATTCTAAGCAGAAGGCTGCTGCATGCACATCATTTAGATTTAAAGCTCTTAGTAGAAAAGCCCTGGAAGGGCTGCGTTTTGCCCCTCCCCAAAGCTGCTGCTTCCTGCTTTACTTCATTTCTCGCCCCTGCAGAGAAGGAGCCATTCATTGTGATGCTTCCAGAATATTCTCTGACCTTTTGCAGTGTGATGGTTACAAGGCGTGGCCTCAGAAATTCTGATTTCTCGAGGCTTGTTGGTAAGGGAGTGCATTTCTGTAAGATGGCATATTGCTGTTGTTCATACCTTCCAAAGTAAAGCATACTTAGAATATATCCCATCCTCCACCTCTACCCCAGACTGGGGATTTAATCTAGAACCTTCACGAAGTCACATCTCCAGCCCCTTTATTTTTTGAGACAATGTCTCACTAAATTGCCCTGGCTGGCCTGAGATTTGCCTTAGCATCCCAGAGTGCTACAGGCAGAATGTGGCGGTGTTGATGGTGGTTCTGGGAATTGAACCTAGGACCTTTGCACTGAGCTACAGCCCCACTTTTTTTTTTTTTTTAACTTTAATTTTGAGACAGGTTCTCGCTAAATTGCTGCATTACCCAGGCTGGGCTTGAATTTGTTACCCTCTTGTATCAGTATCCCAGAGTGCTGGGATTATAGGTGTGTACCATCACACCTGGTTTTTCCTTCCTTTTTTCCTTTTTTCCTTCTTTCCTTCCTTCCTTCCTTCCTTCCTTTCTTCCTTCCTTCCTCTTTCTTTTAGGGTAGTAAAGTTTTACATTTATTAAAGGTAGGGATTTTTAGTGTGCTTTGCACAGTGAGGGAGGGCCAATTAAAGGTAGGAAAAGAAGTATGTTCTGTGGAGTGAGAGCGGGACACTGAAAACAGAGAGCATATTGGCACCAACTTTTGTTTTAAAATAGATTTGGGATATACTGGCACTAGCTTGAATCATTTAACTCTTATGAATTTAGTTTTCCCTGGAAAGCAACCCAAATCTAGGAAACGCTGCACCACAGACTTTGCAGTTTACCCAAGAACATTAAATTATTCATATTCTTTGTTGATAGAAATTTGTGACACCCTGAAGTCTTTCTTATTTTTTTCCCCAGAAATGTAAGGGGGGCGCCACTGATACCAATGCTGAAAATTTTATCATAGGATCGGTCATATTTAAAGAGGAAGTTATCTTTAGTACCTGACTAAAATAAGTGCATTTTCCATTTCCCTTTGAAATCTCTCTTTTTGCTGATAGAAAGATGGAAGTGCAGGTCTGGGGTCCACCTTGAGTTTCCTGAGGCTTTGATTGCAGCTCTACTTTGCATTTCTCTCCAGCTGTCTCGGAATAGGAAATAGGCACCATTTTGAGGCTCATTAGACCCAAGAGCTGAAAAGAGGTTCACAAGGTCTTTTTCTGCTTTTAAAAAAATACATTCCTCATCTTAATAAGCAGGCAAAAGTATGTTTTCCGTATTATTTGGCCCTTCAGGAATTTTAGTGGTAGCTCTGCATACATTTAAAGAGGCCTAAGTTTGTCTCTGGCTGATACCTTCTGTTAATTTTATGTTTAAAAATATGGTCCCTTAAAGGACAGGTGAACTCTTTTTCTGACTCCAGCTAATTCAAAATGTCTAGTTTCTCAATGACTTTGTCATTTGAAAATGCTATGTAGAAGCTGGATGCAGCTTTATTTCAGGCTGAGGCAGGAAGATTACAAGTTTGTGGACAGCCCATGCAACAGCAAGACTCCTGTCTCAGGAAAAAAAAAAAAAGTACTTAAAAATCATAGTGCAGGGGTTGGGGATTTAGCTCAAGTGGTAGAGGGCTTGCCTAGCAAGCTCAAGGCCCTGAGTTGGATCCCCAGCAATAACCCCCCCCATCATAGTGCAGTCAAAAAATCTGGGGCATAAACTGTGTTGAAAAAAAAAGATACTGCAAACTGCAAGGTCTTTTTCTGCATTATCAAATTTAAACTTGAATATCAAGTAACATCCGCTAATAAGGCCTAAAAAAGAAAACTATTCATTTACATTTTAAGGTTGACCACCCAAGCACTCATTTTCTCATTAATGATTTAAAGGAAAATCCTATTAAAAAATCAAGCTATTTGAGTTAGCATATTTTAGCCTTATTGAATACAAAATACTTCCATATTCACTTTATAGCTTTAGGGGCAAAATATACCCAAGGTGATGTGAATTTGCATAGTGCTTTGAGAACATTCATAAACAACCATATATCTTTTTAATCAGTACACACATTGTAGATACAGAAACCTTGGGGTTATACAGTAAACAAATCTAAGAAAAAGAAAAAGATTAGTTTATTTCTGTCTTCCCCCCAAAGTCTCAATTTGTGTAGGTAAATTTCAGTAGAGCTTTATTTATTTCACTCTTGGAAATTCAGGCAAATTGATTGTTTTATTTAGGTTGATGGCCGATTACTTCTTAAACTGCTGCTTTTTAAAAGAAATATATTTACTATATATGTATTTATTATTTTTTTAAGTCATGTGATATAAAAGTAGGAAACTGGAAGTGAAAAATGATGGGAGCTCTAATCACACAACGGACTGCTGCTTCCCCACTTTGGAACATTTATGCTGAAGGAAGTCACCTCGTCACGTGCAGAAGTAATACAGTAATACGTTACAGGGCTGAGGGCTCGCCAGTTCAACTGATCACAAAGGGGCTGCTTAGTGATCATTTCTGATGCCCAACTTTAAATATGGCCCCTTTTCTCTCCAAGTTTCCTAATGCCTTTTCTCTCTGGTTAATACGATTGTTACTGGTATTGTCTCATTCGCGTTCATTGTGAAGAGCCTTGCAGTATGCGGTGTGTGGGGTATCATTTGTAATCATGAAGTATTGCAGGCACGAGAATGCTTCCTTACTGGTAGCACACAAGAATAAAGAGGGGCTTTCTTTCCTATAGCATCCTTCCCCCAGCAGCTGTAACCCAGGTATCTACTCTCTTCTTTCTTCAGGTTCTTTCTAGTGAGCCATGAAAACTTCATTGAAGATTTCCTGGAGAAGGGGAGTGGAGGAGTTGCATGTCCTATAGCAGATGCTGTGAAGTCCTGCCTCATGTTTCTCTTTTCTGAGGCCCTCTCTTCAGCCATTGGTAAGGTGGTCTGACCCGCTACCTCAGGACACAACCGCTCTAGTTTCGCTCCCCTTTCTTAGTATTTTGCCAGCCTCTGTAGTAAGGGATGTGGCCGTCGTATTTTCCTTTATGTCTAGCACAAAAGAGACAGTCAGGACTTGTGGAATGTATGAGCGAATCCTTCTTCCCTCCCCTGCTGGTATCAAAGTTATCTCCTCCTAACTGGCATTGGAAGTTGGCTTGGCTTCAGCACTTGCCCCAAACATTATGCTTTGCAAAGCAGAAAGCTCACAGTGGTGGGGATTACTCCTCTGACAAGCAGAGTCAGAAGATCAGCTTTGGTTCTTTGACCTCAGCACCTACCCTTAGTGGTTAATAATAGTAATAATAACTAACGCTGACTGTTTATGTGTGCCAGGAATTCGGAAATTCTTCACATGTATCAATTTGTACAATCTACACAATGATTCTACAACGTAGGTATTGTTATTACCACCCCCATTTTAGACATGAATTTCCTGAGGCCCAGAAAAGCCAAGAACTCAAGGTTTCAGAGCCATTAAGTGACAGAGCCGTGATTCAAAACTGAGAAATCAGTCCTCAAAGTCTACATTCTGAACCATATATTTGCTAACCCAAATACTGCTGCTACACAAAACAGTGCTCTCCTAAGAAGGCTTTGGTGATGAATAAATTTTGTTGTTGTTGTTGTTGTCGTTGTTGTACTGAAGAACAAACCCAGGATCTTCACCCTGGGCTATATCCTCAGCCCTCTCCCCTTTTTATTTTTGAGCTAAATTGCTAAGTTAACCAAGTTCAAACTTGAGATCCTCCTGCCTCAGCCTCCTAGAATTACAGGGATGCTAGAAATGTCTTTCTTGTTATATATTTTCTTACAGTTGGGGCAAAGGGGGGTGAAAGCGGTAGCAAACCAGGGAAAATTCCTAGGTTGCCCTGCTTGTTTGCTTTCCTCTACACAAGGCTGATATTTATTGAGTGCCAAATATGTGGTGTGTACAAAGCACATAGAAAACAAAACAAAAGATCCTTGTTTTTTAGCCTATGTTCTAGCTGGCAAACTAGACAATAAAGTAATTCCAGGGGGATAAAAGTTGGGGTGATGGTACCAGACCCAAGTCTGGGCTGCTCACTAATGAAAAGCCAATACTCTAGACAGTTGGTGGGAAGGAAACCAGTTGTACTCCTGGGCCAGCCCTTAGAAGATGGAGAAGGAGAAGCTGTCTTCCTTAAAGCTTCATCTTGGGGAACCCAGGTATACAAAGGGGCTCCTCCAGGGAGGGAAAGCAGTGCAGCGAGCAGGAAGGCTACATACTGAGCAAGGATTTTGTCATCTGGGTGTGTGTCTCCTTCTTTATTCTCCTCTGGGCTAACATCTAAGTGGACCTCAATCTCCTGGGGCCAGTGCCTCTATTTCTTTAGATAGACTTATTTCTGCAGATTAAACCTCACAGCAATTTACCTGCATTGTGGTTGTTGGTACACAGAATTAAAGAATAAGGAGTGGTGTTACACATTCTGATATTATCTGAGGGCCACTAGATGGTCTGACTTCTCTAAACCTAAGGAAAGATTATGTACCAGTTAGCATCTTAATCATTTAGGTACAGCTTCTCTTTGGAATTTAGAATGATGGGCCAAGGGAGAGGACACAACCTTACAAAGGACAACTCAAAAAGGGGTGGCCACACACGGCCCGTAGATACTCTGGGGAGCTCGCACGGAATACTAACCTGGCTTGAGAAACCCAGGAAGGCTTCCCTGAGGGAAATTTCTCAGCCGGCGCCCAAGAGGTGAGTGAGAATCAGCGGGGTGTGAAGCAGAAGAGGGTCTACAGGGCAGCTGAGGCCTATGTTCGCCACAGGCCTGCAGAAGAGCTGAAGTACTGCAAGGTTGGGAGACTGGTGAGAGATGAGGCAAGAGGTAAATAGCAGCCAGGTTGTGGAAGGAGTCCTTGGGGGAAGTGCGGGAGCCATAATCTAAGACTGAGGAGAGGATATGACGTGGCTCCAGCCAGTTACAACCATGTCCAAACTACAACCTTGGTTATTCTTTCAGAAAGCAGGACAATAACTAGGGCACCTGTGCTGCGAAATTAAAATAGTTAAGTGGAGTTTCATGAGGGTGATTGTTCCAGGCGGGGCAGCCACAGCCCCAGAGCAGCGCTGTGCTAGGCAGGGCTGTCCCCCTCCCTGACCCTGGGATGAGGCTCAGACGATTGATTCAGCTGACCCCTCCTTAAATCGTGAAGAGCTGAAATGCCAAGTAGTGATGGAAGGCGAAGGAGAGAAAAGAGCAAGGTGCAATCAAACAGACCAAAAGCTACTGCAGAGGTTGTGTAGCTAAAGCTGCCATAGAGGTTGCGTGAGATGGGAACATGGCACCCACAGAGCGGTGGAAGGTGGAAGGCCCCCCCATCCTGCAGAGGAAGTGCCTAACTGTAGCTGAGTGAGATCCCATAGCACTGTTTTCATTTTGTGTTTATTTGCTAATTTGATGAAAAAATTACATACACACAAATTTTCATAACATGTCTAGCTGGTTGCATGCCTTTTTATAGTGCTGTCAAATTCCTTTAAATTTCAAGAACTTTTTTCTTTTTTTAAGTTTTTAAATTTTTTTACCAAGAACATGTATTGGTACATTGTATACATAATGATCACATTTATCATGGTTATTTTGTACCTGTACACGATGTATCTTGGTCCCCCACCCCTACCCCAACCCCTCCCTTCCATTCCCACCCTTCCTTATTTACAGCAGGTTTATTTACATTTTTCCATTTTCAAGAACTTTTTTCTGAAGATAGGCACATATCTCTGTCAATACACTGTTTATAGAGAGTACTGTAATACAACCTTTAATACCTCTATCCTTTGCTAAAATGCAATATGGTTTAATATAACAGGCATGGGTTGAGTGCCTGCTATATAGTACAGCATGGCTCCCTGGTAAAATCAGAGGCAGAAAGGGAAAAGAGCAAAGACAATTAAATTCAACCTTTTTCTGGGTATGTTCCTTGTTTACTTAGAATAGTACAGGCCTATTTAATAGATAAATAGCTCAGCATGTTTTTGTTTTTTTTTTCCTCCTGAATTCTGCTTTGATGAGAATGGCAAACAGATATCAGGAGTTTTATCTCTCAGGAGTCCTTTTAATTTTATGCCACAAAGTCAGTACATATTCAGGCCATCTTGTACCAGAAAACAGATGGCAAGAAATACAGTACTACTGTAAAAGACAGCTAGGCAAACTGGTAAGAACCTGATAGCTATTAACTGTGTAGCTTTGCTAAGTCACTTAATGTCTTTGAGCTTAGGTCATAGCAGTAATATTTGTATAATACACTGCAGATCCAAAGTGTCCCACATTTGTCCCACTTGGTGATATGAATAGTTAATGAACAGTCACAGCTTTGCAGGCATGGTCTCCTTTAAACTGTATAACAAGATCCACAAGGGAAATACTTTGTGTTGGTCACCTTTTGTGGCTGTGACGAAATATGCCTGGGAATGTTAACTTAGAGCAGGAACGATTTATTTTGGCTCACAGTTTCAGAGGTTTCAGTCCATGGCTGACTGACTCCATTGCTGTGGGACTCACGTGAAGTCATCATGGTGGAAAGCCTCTCACCTTATGGGAGCTAGGAAGCAGAAGCAAGAGCTGGAGAGGAAGGGACCAGGAACTAGATGTAGTCCCCAAGGCCACCCACCATGGCCCACTCCCTTCAATGAGGCCCCACATTCTGAGTTCGCATTGCCTCCCAGTAATGCCATGAAATCAGGGTCTCGTCGGTGGATCACTTCACTGATGAAATTAGAGCATTTGTGAGCTAATCGCCTTCTGAGCACATGAGACACTGAGGGGATGTTTAGGTCTAAACTATAACGTCTGTTGTGTCCATGTGACAAATGATAACCCTGAAGTTTAGCATTAAGATACATCCTATCCAAAGTATACAGGAAGTCTATACTCTTCTTTTTGAAGTACTGCAGATTGTACTCCAGGGCCTTCTCACGGAGCAACATCTCCAGCTAGCCCTTTCATTTTTCATTTTGAGACAGAGCCTCAATAAGTTGCTATGTTGTCCAGTGTAGGCTCAAATTAGTGATCCTCCTGCCTCAGCCTTCCAGAGTGCTGGGATTACAGGTGTGCACCACCATGCCCAGCAGTTCACATCTATACTCTTAACCACCACTTTATAATGCAATCATTTAGTTATTTCATTTACTTTAATTATAAAGTAAGATCTCTAATTCTTGCAGCATTGAGATAATGCATTTGAAATAACCAGCACAGCAACTGGTATCCGGCACATGGTTAGCATGCACTGCATGGTGTGATGAGGGAGGAGGGGCCAATGAAAGGTTGAGGGGAAGCGGCAGTATTGCCTGACTCCCCAAAGCCACCTCCAGTCACAAGTTGAATCAGCCATACAGCCATTGTGGGGATGACAGGCCTTCCAAACATAGATTAAGCACAAACCGTGGAATACTGTCGCTGTTAGTTTGTGAGCACTGAGTTGTGGCCAGTCCAAATTAAGATGTGCTTACAGTATAAAACACATGCCAGACTTCAAAGGCATAGTAGGAGAAAAGAATGCAAAATCTCTAAAAAATTTTGTGTAGATTACATATTGAAATAATATCTTGGATCTATTGGGTTAAGTAACATTTTTAATGTGGCTTTTTACTCTTTTAATGTGGCTACCAGAAAATTTGAAATTATGTATCTGTCTTGTATTCTGTTTCCACTGGATGACTTTGCACAGGAGGGCTGCCTGCTCAGCCCGCTTCCACTTTCCGAGGCTGGCTCTCCACAGCTGCCCGAGTGTAGGCCGCTCCCTCCATAGTCCTTTCCTGATGCTGCCGGAATCGCCTCCACTGGCGTGAGTTCCTGTTCCCCACCATTGAGCGCCTTTCTAATGGAATCAAAACAGTCTCAGGCTTTCGACTTGGAGATATTTACCTATTAGAATACGCTAGCTAGCAGAGTCTAATAAAACTTTAGTTCGCATTTGAAAACCTCAAATGTATTGATGTTATTTTTACAGGAATATTTTCATATTTACCTTGTTAACTATAAATTACCAGTAACATGCTGTGTAAACTTGAAAAGAAAGAAGGGTGTCATTCTATACTAAGGTTTCAGCATGCCTGCAATGCACAATCCATCGAGAAGGGTGTCATTCTATACTAAGGTTTCAGCATGCCCGCGATGCACAATCCATCGGCTTTGCCTCAGAGACCAACCAGAGGAGGGTACAGGTTAATTATGCTCGTGTTGCCTGATACCTGCTGACTCTGGGATGTACAATATTGTTAAGACTTCTGGAAACTGAATTTTTAAAATATTTCATAGGGGTTGGAGATTTAGCTCAAGTGGTAAAACACTTGCCTAGCAAGCTCATGGCCCTGAGTTCAATTCCCAGCACCAAAAAAAAAATAAAAAATATATATATAAAAAATAAAAAAGACAAAATATTTCATAATGCCCTCTTCCTGCCCCCAGAATGTGCCCCCAGGTAAACAATTGCTACCACTAGGAGCACTAAGGTTTCTTAGTACAAACAGTTCAAAACAAACAACAAAAAGGCGTGAAGATATGTTGTGAACAGTCTTCTTCTGAGCATGTAGAGATCATTACCTCCCACGACATTTCCTTTAAACATGGTTTGACTTAGTTTAATCAGTTGGGAGAATGTTGTTTTTTCCTCTTTAACTTGCCAGATAAGTCAAAAATATTTATTTTAAGGGACAATTTAAGGATCTCTTGTAATTTCCAATCTGTTAGAGTTTTACAAATGAATCTCAGTTGAATGCCTATCATTGTTTCCAATCTGCTTAAAGAAAAACAGAAAAAAGTATACAATTCATCAGAATAATTAGTTGATTGGGGGGTGAGTAATTCCAAGAATAAACATTTGACCCCCTGGCACCTCATAAAACCCCTGGAGTGAGAAGGATTATAAATTAAATATACAAGATGCAAAATGGTCCAGATACACACTTAACATTATTGCGAGCATGTGGGACACATTTAGATAAGTTAAAACCAAGTGTGGGTTTAGAGTTTGGCCATCTTTCATCAGCAGCTTACTAAAGCTTTAGTAATCTGGTGTGTGGATGGAGGGTGGTGTGCAAGGGAGTGGGTAGAAAGAATAGATTGTGACAGGAGTGCCCCCTGCTGCCCAGTGCCAACCTCCCTTCCCTGGTTTCCGGTATGTATTTTTGGAGACATGGTACCCCAAGGTATAATGACACAGACATTAGGAAGGAAAGAACTAACCTTCATCGAGGGCTTACAACATTGTAAACATTATGCTATCATTTAATTTATAAAGTTCGTCACAAATCTGGGGAGGAATACGATGTATTTTGTAGATGAAGAAACTGAGGTTCAAGAAGTTAAACGATTTTTACAAATTTCATAGCCAGAGGTGGATTAAGCCAAGATTTGGGCCTAGGAATGCCTGGCTCCAAGCCTGGGCTTCCTATACCACAGCCCACTGCCAGAGGCTGGAGGCCCTGGGCATAGCTCAGGCTCGTAAAATTATGATGTCCAACTGTCCTAATTTGCCTGGGACTGAGAGAGATTCAGACACACTGGACTTTCAGTGCTAAAACCAGGAACATTCAGGGCAAACCAGGACAAGCTGGTGGTTGTAGCTGGAATTTAACTGAATTGCAACCAGGCTGGAAGGTTCCATTTGGAAAAGGGGAGAGGCTGCACCCTGTCTGTCCTACCCTTCTTTGTGCCCAGCTGCTGTCCTACTTACTTTATGCCCTGACACATCCTGGGGCATTGTCAAAGAAGTTCACATCTCTGCCAGTTATGATTGCTTCAGTTCCTGTCCTTCAATATCATCAGCCAGTAGGATGATTGTACCAAATCATCCACTCTAGTGGAAAGGAAAGAGTAGACTGTGGCCTCACAGCTGGAAGAGCTGGGAGGAGGGGAGTAACCACACTGACGCCGTTGGGATGCTTACCGATGTCCCAGGCCCTCAGCTAGATGCTTTGTGCACGACATCTCACACATTTGTGCACATCCTTTCTCCTCAGAACAGCCCTCAGAGGGAGGTAGTATTAGCCCAAATTACAAGGTGAAAGAAGAAAAGCTCAGAGAAAGGCTAAATAAGTTAAAGCTACACACCTAAAAAGGAAAATGAAGAATTCACAATTTATTTCTGCGCAATACTGTAAGACTTTTTCTACTATATTATATCATCTGGCTGTGATATCGTGATATAGTTAAAAAATACATATATGGCCTTCATCCTATTCCTGGCATGGAGTCCCTAAAAGCCTTGTAATTTTCTGAGGAACAGGAGTGAGAAGAACATCTTTTGTTATATGACCTTAGTCTCAAGTTTCTGTTAGGCGTGTCTAAGACCTTTGGAGTTTCTGAAATGACAATAGTGTTTTTCTAAGTTCATCAACTTACTGGTGGCTGGGGCCTTCTAAGTAGTTTCAGGATGAGTGCTGGTTACTAGGAAGACCAGGGCAGGGTTAGTGAGCGGCAGCATTCACCTCTTGTCCCTCTGGGGGAGTGCAGAGGGGCTGGAGATTGAGTTAATCACCAAAGGCCAAAGTTTAATCAATCATGGCTAAGAAATGAAGGCCCTACACTACAGGGCTTGGAGAAATTCCTGTTAGTGAACACATGGAGGTGCTGGGAGGGTGGCATTCCTGGAGTGTGTGAGCCGAAGTTCTCTGAAAAAGTGGAATGTATCCTAAAAATCCTGTAGACTGCTTGCCCTTGGCTGCCTGAGCATTGTGGATTGTGGAGCAGTGGACAGTTATAGACTGAGAGCCACTATCTTGGGCTCTCTTAGGACCTTTATAACCATTTACCTTAGCTTTTGTACCTGATCTAACACCCCTGTGACTATCTCAAAGCGACCTAGCGACCTTCTCAAAGCGACCTAGCGACCTTCTCAAAGAGTATCGCTTGCTAAGCCTAGTAGACCTCTAGTCTACACTAACCTTAAAGCTAAGAATGCTCTAAGATGACATCTGAACCTATGGCGGAGATTTCCCCTCTCTGCTACAGCCCACCTCCTGAAGTCCCTCCTTAAACACCATGTGCATTTGGTAAATGTATCGATTTCTAACTTTCTTCTGTCCTGTGATTATAAAAGTTCATGTAACCTTTTCCACAGTGGAACATGTCATTCAGAGTCGTGTGAATCCATGTTCCTAGACTGTGGTCACTCAAACTTGGCTCAGAATAAACTTTTCTTATTTCCAGTCAAGTAAAATCATCATTGTACCTTGACAAGAGACATGGCAGCTCCTGCCCCTTTTGCCCCAGACCTTGCCCCAGGCATCTCTTCCATTTAGCTGTTTCTGAGTTGTGTCTTTTATAATAAAACAGTAAATTTAAGTAAAATGTTTCCCTGATTTCTGTGAGCTGTTCTAGCAAATTATCAGGTGCGAGTGATCGTGGGAGCCCCTGGTTTGTAAACAGAAGGTCAGAGTATGGGGCTTGGGATTGGTGTCCTAAGTCGGGCAGTCTTAGGATCCTGAGCCTCAACCTGTTGAGTCTGACGCTGACTCCAGCCAGCGAGTGTCACACGGGATTGAACCAGCAGTTGCCCTGGGGGTGCTGGAGCGTTGGTGGCTGCTGGTGTTGGATCTTACAGTCGTCTCTGGAACCCCCCGCACATTTAGTGTCTGCAATATGAGCAGAAACAGATCACAACAAATGTTGAGTTGTCCTTCCTATTAAGTTCCTAAGAACTTAAATTTATTAATTTCACTGTCTTTCATACGCTTTAAAAATAAAATAACATTCCCCAAACAGTGTTATCCGAAATCTTATGTTTTGACAATGGAGGATTAAGTTACCTGCTGAAGCGCGAGCTATATGTTAAAGCTGAGAAAATAATCCAGCCTCATTGAAAGTATTACCTAGATGGTTTTTAAAAATGATAATTCTAGTTAGAGTGCTTGCCTAGCAAGCACAAGGCCCTGAGTTCGATCCCTGGCACCAAAAAAAAAAAAAAAAAAAAAGGCAATTCACCAGTCCAGATTAAATACAAATGAATGGCTGATAAACTACTTAAACACTGTGATTCCCAGAGCAACACAAAGGAAGTGAGTTACTAAAAGAAAGTTTTCTGGCAGACACAGTTTGTATCTGGTTCTGTAAGATGACAGAGGAAAGTGGAAGGACATTCACAGAGTTGAGCACAAGGGTAGGGCTATCTTGCCTGGATATCTATTTGTGTAACTGGAATGGAGAAACCATTAACAGGCCTAAGTATTTGTGGCTATAAATCAAATACCCTACATGAGAAGGCAGTAAGACAATGGTGTTAAGATAAAAAAAATATTGACCAGACACTTGAGCAAATATGGGTTCTGTTAGCAAAGAGGAATGGGAAGTTGACATTTGGGTGGACAAAAATTGTCTGCCACTTCATATCTACAAAGTTGGAAGAATATCTATATTGAATAGTTGTGTTAGGATCCGAGGTGTTTAAATGAACTGGTAAAGAGTAGGTATTCAATATGTGTTTGCTCTTGTTTCATCTGAGCATTCTATGATTATGTTTTAGAGCTTATGAAAATTCTGTTTGGGGACAATATGGGATATTAGCTCTGCTTCTCTGTATTGATTCAAAATGCACCTGGCACATAATAAGCACTTAAAAATCTGTTGAATGAATGAATAAAGGAATGCATTTGCACTTTCTTCTCTTTACATAGAAGTTCACATCTGGACTCGTGGAAAGGAAAATTCTACTTTTGTCAACTCATGCCAATTAATAGTTTAATAATAATTTCAAGACAGAAATGTTGCCCAACATCATCCGACTACAAAGGAGATAAACTTGGTGGTGAATGTATACTGTGTAATGGTGAAATATTTTTACAGGCTAGTTTCAGCCTGTAGAAGCCTACTGACTTTATAACCATGTTTCACTAAAGTTATTGAACTAAGAATTAGTCAAGAAAATTTTTGTTCTGAAGATTTATTTGCTCCAACTGGTACAAGTAAATTTTCTTCAACAATATATTGTGGTTTGGATGTGTCCTTTGAAGTTAATGTGCTGGAAACTTAATCCTCAATGAAACAGTGTAAAGATGTAGGGCTTTAATAAGAAGTGATTAGGTCACGGCACAGCTTGGCCTGTGTGTGGATCAACATTGTTACCCACAGGAAGTGATTACTTAGCTCAAGTGTGGAGTACTGTAAGAGTGATTTGGCTCCCATTTGTTCTCTTGCTTTCTCTTCTTTTCTGCCTTGTTCCATGCGATGCTGCAGCAAGAAGGTCCTTGTTGAAGGGCAGTGCCATCTTTTGAACTTCTTAGCCTGCAGAACTGTAAGCCAAATATTTTCCATGCATTACAAATTACTCAGACTCAGGGATTCTGTTACAGCACAGAAAACAGACTGAGATACTTTGTGTGTGTGTGCATGCATGTGTGTGTGTGTGCATGCATGTGTGTGTGTGTATGTGTGTACACAGCATAGGGAATTGAAACCAGGGTCTTTGTACAGAGCTACATTCCCAGCCATTTCTTAAATTTTTAATTTTGTGAAGGGTCTCACTAAATCACTACATTGCCCAGGATGGGTTGGAATTTTTGATCCTCCTGCCTCAGCCTCCCAGAATGCTAGGATTACAGGCATGTGTCACTGCACCTAATTTAAACTTTATTTCTGATAGCATTCCAAAATATGCTTCAGGGAAGATTGTAAAATATAAATAGGTATGAAGTAAAAAGGGAGTTCTAAGATCTAATAAAATTAGGAAACCCTAAATTAACAAAGTTATAGTTTGTCACTATAGAAAGACTCGCTTTTTAGTAAGTTAATGTGCCGTGTAGATCTCCAAAAGCAAGCTGTAAGGCAGCTTTTCTCTCGAACTTGATCACCACAGACCTTTTCGAAGTCCACCAGTATTTCCAGGAACACGCTTTGGGAAGCCCTAGTTGGGCCGGCCAGGGATGTTAGCACTTCATTGTTTTCTTATGACTCAAGGACAGTGTTTTCTTTAACACTGGAATTCCAGGTAGAAAACTGAATTAAGGGCAGGCATTCAAAAAAAAAAAATTCTTGATTGTGACCTATGTCTGCCTCCATGTTCCCTCTGGCTGTGATTCTTAGTTCATGGTTAGAGTTTTATACCAGCCAACTTTTTGTTAAATTGTCCTATAACATACATAAAGCACGAGTATGCTTTAATCTAAGTCTGTATCTGGGTAAATCTTTACAGCTTTATGCACATCCAGATCAGAATATAGGGACTGAATTTTTGATCAGAAAACCTTTTAAAAATCCTTGACCTCCTATTGTCATATATGGTGGTTTTCAAACTCAGGTGGGTTAGTGAAGAATCCACCTAGGAGCTTATTTTCCTGCCCTCACAGATTCTCACGCAGGAGAACTGGAGTGCGAGCTGGCATTTTAAATAAAAACTCCGTGATTCTGATGCAGGTGGTCTGTGGCTCACACTCCGGAGAAATAGTAGCCTGCCCTAGGGATAAAACTTGGAAGATGTGACCAAGATATTAAAGCCTTCCCTAATTTGACCCTATTCAAATTTCCAAGTTCAAATTGTTACAGTAGATACCACGATTTTGATTTTTAAAATCTCCTTGTTTAGTCTCTCCCACCCCCTTCAACTTGAGCATGCACCGTCATCACCTGGGGGAGATTCATAAAAGTGTACAATTCCAGGGCCTTCCCTCCAATTTCTGCTTCGGGATGTTTGAGATTTTCAAAGGGTTCCTCAACCAAAAGGCCAAATACCACTTGCCTTTGTGTTTCTGAGGCCCTGGTCAGGCGGGATGGTTTGGAGATGGGAAGAGGAACCTTTCAAAGGACTTCGGGATTTGAATACAGGGTACCTGGGCAGGGACGGAGGAGGCAGGAAACTGCCAGCTGCCCTGAGAAGTCCTCCCTGCTTGGTTCCTGCAGAATTAAACTTCCTCAGGGACTCATCTGTGCTGAATTCCTGCCATTTCTGGTTCCCCATTCCACAGCTGGCTGAGTTTCCCCTCCTGTCCTACTGAAATGGCCCTTCCCCCAGTGACCCCCGCCTTAAATTTCCTTAAGATGCCCTCCTGCCCTGCTTGACTTGATTGTAGTTCTTTATATGTTCTTAAATAATTAATTTTTTAAAACCTCCTTGTTTAGAAGTAAGCAGGAGTATGTCTGGTTCAGCGCCTGCCACACAGTGAGTGGCTGTATGCTGCTGATTTAACCTGAGACACTCATTTCTCCTTTTCCAGGCCCATGAGACTGCAAGCTCCCTACAAGAGTGGGCTTCTTACTTTTGTGTTTTCCAACATCATGCCAAGAATTCAGTAGTCAAAGAAAAAATAAAGTATGGGTGCAAATGATCAGCGCTCCCACCCAGCCCACTCAGCGAGGACCTCCATGCTTCCTGCTCCACCCTCAACTGCTGGAGGGAGACGGGAGAGTTGTGAGTGTGGGTGGGGCGAGGGCAGCCCCATCTGCCTGAAAAGATCCTCGTGTGGGGCTGCAAGCCCAAGACCAGGCCGGCAACGTGTTACCATGGGGCACAGTTGGGCGAGGCCCCGGAGAGGGCCATCGACAGGCAACAGTTCAAGGTGACTCGCCTTCCTCTCCCAGCTCCTCGTCTATTTACTTGCCTATTACTGTGTCTACTGTTTGTATTTGCTGAGTTTTTTTTTTCTTTCTTTCTTTTTTAGGATCTTTGTAGAGTTGACCTGGACAAAGGCCACTTACGTACAGAAAGCCTTACTGCCAAGGCGTGATCTGGGACCACTGATACCTGGCTGACAAGCGTTCCTGAGATGGCCAAAGGGTGGTCGGGGTGCAGTCCTGGTGGAGGGAGGTGGTCCTGGGGAAGGAGGATCCTGGCAGAAGGGGGCGAGGCGATGCTACCTACTTAAATTCTTCCCCTGGCTGTTCAGGGGCTAGGGATGTGCAACAGTTGGGGAAGAGGCCCGCCAGAGGGCAGCGCGGCCAGATGAGACACACGGGGTAGGGCAGGCCCCTACCGGCGGTGGTGTCCCTGCGGAACGCGCAACTTGGGCTGCGCTCTACCGTGTGCCTGCTGCAGTGTGCTCTGGCGGGACCTTAAACTGCGGGCCACGCACGCGGTCATCGGGTCCTGGGCTGGTCGGGCGCCACATGCAGGAGGACCCGGGCTGGAGCAGGTCTTCCTCGGTGCTGAGAACACTGCTTGGCCCAGCACGGCCCCGACTTCCTTCTGCGACTCCCGGTAGGGCTTCTTCAAGGTTGTTCTTGGAGCTCCTGGGTGCGGAGAGGGAGGAGAGGCTTACGTGTGCGATGCCCCATGTACCTGGCAGCCTCAGCCGACACAGAGGTGTTCTCTTCTATTTTATTTGGTACTGGGGATTGAAACCAGGGTCTTTGCATTGAGTTATAGTCCTGGCCTTTTAAATGTTTTGATACAGGGTCTCACTGGGTCACTAAATTGCCCAAGGTGAGCTCGAGCTTGCAGTCCTCCTGCCTCGGCCTCCCGGGTGGGCAGATCCCCTGCACCATGAGGAAGCTCACCCGCTTCAGCACACGGTGCAGGAGCTCTGCTAGCACGCAGTGCCTGGTGGTGCTGAGAAGGAGCAAGGCAGCGCCGCCCCCAACGTCCTCGGGGACTGGGGCGGTGGGCACCTTGGTCGAGCCTTGGGGTCACGTCATCACTGCAGGGACCCTCAAAGGCCAGTGGCGGTTCCTTTGGGCCCGGTGGTCAGGGTGAAATCTCAGTGGCGTTTCAAGAGTCCGAATCCAGGAGCAGCACAGATAGGCGCGGATTTGTGGACTCCTGCAGCCGACACGGCTCGGACTTCGGCCATGAGAGGGATTGTCTGCTAGTGTGTAAAAGTATTTGGGAGAAATGAATTACTGTGTAGTCTGAGTTTTCTTTGAAGGACTCATTCCTTGCTTTTGGTGCTCCAAGAGAATTGCAAACGTTTCATCTGGGGCTTTGAAGCATTATCTTTGGGGAGTTGTCATGGTCGCCTTGCCTCAGTAGCTTTTCAATCAGAAAACGGAAAAAAAAAACAAACAAACCCATGAACAGGAAGAAGTGTAGGTAATTTAGCACCTCTCACTTGTCTCCACTTTGATCCACAGCTTGCGTGGAGATTATCCACGAACCACTACCCCAGAGCCCACAAATGAGGTTTGAGGTCAGCACAGCTCCTTGGGACGCTGCAGAGTGAAGCTCGAGTACCTGGATGGAGGACTCATTGAATTTTTTTAGTTCATGTCCACAGAAGTAAAAATTATTAAAAGTTATAATGTGCTTGATAGCTTAGATTGTATTCACTGCTTTCAGAGACATGAGGCCTGCCTTTTCTCATTGTGCTTTGTCCCTTCTCTTCCTGATGTTGTTGATTAGAACTTAGCTCTCTCCAGGAAGCGCTGAAATTGGATCAATGTGGAAAGCCAAAATGAGATGAAGGGCAGGATCAGAGAATAAATACTGTATGTACAGAAAAGCCCCTGTTCTCCAGAGATTTCTTTTGTGTAATTCAGCTTTCAACAGCCACATATCCAAAGAAGACTATACCACCCTGACGTTAAGAAAATAAAAAGTAAAACAAAAAACCCTTCAGATTCCAACAGTTTTTTGTTGTTGAGTATTAAAGAATGATGTTGGTGATTTTGGAAGGAAAAATCTCACTTTAAATGTAGTAAATGCTGTTCACTTCATTTGATAGATGTCTCGATAGTTCCTTCCAATAGTTGAGGTTCATAAAGTTACCGAAGTTGTAAAGCACATTTTTGGTTTTGCATAGGAGAGGGGAAATTATAAAAGCCATGAGATGCTGTGGATTAGAGATGTTTATAAAATGTGAATAAGAAGTAAATTTTTATATAACTTACCAAAGTGTTGCATCATTGTCTTAATAACTTGTATAACGTTAGACTACAAACAGAATGTATGGGTGTTTTAACTTCGTAATAGTAAACTATTTTGCGATTAAAAGAAGTTAAAACATGTCTGGATTTAGGTATGTCTGAACTGTCTTGATTGAATAATAAATAACTCAGAGGAAGAAAGTCAGAATGTGGGATGGGGATTTAGCTCAGTGGTTAGAGTGTTTGCCTCACAAGCACAAGGCCCTGAGTTCGAACCACAGCACCAAAAAAAAAAAGAACTTGTGTATGAGATGGAGTGAAGCTTATTTATATTTAGTGCTTCTATTTTGCTTATTATTGAAAAGGATCCTTCTTTGTTAAGACACTTCAGCTTGCTTTAAGAGGTTAGTGTGAAAAAAAAGTTCTTAGTAAAGCAGAATGATAAATTTAATGGAACCCAATTCTGGAGATTCATTTTTGCAAAAATTTAGCGAAGAGATCACTTGTTCAGGTCTTTGGTATTTCACAATTATTTTGTTGACAACACTGGATAATTTTTGTAGTGTACCCTGTCTATGTTTGCTGTGGATTTTCACCATGTGAGGGATTCCTCAAAAAAAAAAAAGTAGAATTTCCATTCAACCCAGCTATTCTCCATCTAGGTATCTTTTTGAAACAGTTAAAGACACCATATTAGGGGCTGGGAATTTAGCTCAGTGATTAGAGTGCTTGCCTTGCAAGCACAAGGCCCTGAGTTCAATCCCCGGCACCACCAAAAAAAAAAAGAAAGAAAAAAAAAAAGACACCATATTACAGTGATACATGCACACACATGTTTATAGCAGCACAATTCATAATAGCTAAATCATGAAAGTGGCCTGTATGTCCATCAACAGATGAATAGATAAAGAAAGTGTGGAATTTATACACAATGGAATATTAGTTGGCTATAAAGTGGGATAAATTTGAGTCATTTGTAGGAAAATGGACGCACCTTGAGACAATAATGTTAAGTGAAACAAATCAGACATGCAAGTTTAAATATTATATGCTTTCTCTTATATTGGAAACCCAAAGTATAAATAAGTCAAATAGCAAAATAAAAGACAGTAGGAAAGAGGGAGATCTTTTGCATATGGGAAAGAGAACAAGAGGTGGGGGGTTGGGAGAAGGGGATGTAAAAACAATTAAGATGTGTCATATACATGTACCAACTTCCCACAATGAATGTATTGATTATGTACCACAAACAACTACTAATAAAGAAAATAGAAGGTGGTTTACTTAATTTGGATCAATAATTTTCATATTAGTCTGTATATATCTACTCATATTTTTAAAAAACTGGTAATTTCCAAATGTCCGTGTAAGTAAGGTCCTGGATAGTTGACATGATGTATAATGGGTGATTTAAGAACACGTGAGTGTAGGATTATTAAGGTTTTTTTTCCTAGTTATTATTCTTTAGAACAATTTATACTTCTGCTCAGTGTTTCCTTTGTGTGTGGGAGACCAAAATATGAAGGGTTGTTGGGTTGAAGACACAAGGCAGCAGATGCAGGCAAGCTCTCTGCCCTCCTTCTGTTTCCCAAGAAGCAGAACGTAGATTTATGATCTCAACAGGTAGCCTGCCTTTGCCTTCTCCTGGAGAACAGGGTTAACCTGCTCCAAAGGCAACTGGACCCTTCCTGGCCTGGCGATGGTGTTGGAAGTGCCTGCGTTAACAAGCTTTATTAAGTAACTTTTATGTGCCATCTACTTGCCTTCTCCAAAGATCCAAAGTCCTTTAAATTTTCTCTAAAAACTTACCATTCTTTGTTGGAAGTGCTGTATGAGTTGGAATTCAAAGCCACCTCTTTCAGAAATATTATTGTAGTGTTTCATATATATATGTATATATATATGTATATATATATATATATATATTCTGTTTTTTCCTTGTTAATCTGTCTGTTGCAACAGATTCATTCCAACCAAAAACTTGTGGGAGTTATTCTTCTCCTGTACTGTAATTAGCACTTTTTGTGAAATCATGCCTATTAATTGGAATCATGAAAGTCATGGTATATATGTGGTATTGTTAGGCATTTTATATTCATTTTCTTATATAATCAACAATTCTTGATATAGTCCATTTAATATATATAATAGATTCAGAGGGTAGATAATTTGCTTAAAGTCATAGCTAATAAGCGATGCAAACTAAATCAAATTTCTTATTTTCTTCATTACTCCAGCTCAGTACCTTGTTATAACCAATGACTATTCTTTTTGTAAGTTCTTTATAGTGCCTCAAATTATTTTTAAAAAGTGTTCTATTTGCATATATTATGAAAATTCTCTAATTTTGTACAATGGAAAGTTGTAATATATCCCAATAGTGGAAAATCTATGACATAATTGTTTAGAAGTAATCGAACTGCCGAACAGTGTTATTTAAGTCGCTCTCCACACCGGGTCAGCACCTCAGTCCTAACTTGGAGGAACGGGCTGTAAACACAGTGCTTTTCATTTGTGTGTGTGCATGTATGTTATTGCATTTTCAACAAGCAGCTTTATTTTATCACATTGTCTAATTTTTCCCCTGTCTAATCTTTAGTTCCTACAGCCAAAGAAGCTGGCTTAGGCTATTTATCTTTCCCCCAGGTGGTGATTAAAGTCGTTTTCTCAAGTATATGAAATTAATTTCATGATAGAAAGCTGTAATCTCATCTACTGATCTGTCCTTTGAAAAGCAAATAAAAGGAGTAGGTAAAATCTTGAAAAACAAAGACCATATTTACATGTTAATACCACAAGATAAAGATTGAAAAGAATCAAAGTATTAATGTTATGAGTATTTTTTCTTGATGCACAAATGTGTCTTTAGAAAGTATTTCTTTTGAGCTTTTCAAAGACAAAATTACAGAAGCCAGAAGATCACATTTTGATAGGCAGGCATTCAGTTACAGTGCACTTATTTTTTGTGGTCTTAAAGAGCAAGTAATTTTTTTTAATTAGCGTAATGAACTATTTGCAAGGAAATTCAAATTTTAGTATTATTGAGAAAACTTTGTCTCATTTTCTTGAATTCTGTTTGGGTGGGTGGATGAGTAGGGAGGGTATTAATAATCTCTATAACTAGGTTTGTGTGTGTGTGTGTGTGTGTGTGTGTGTGTGTGTGTGTGTGCATGCCAGTGTTAGATGACTATTTTGAGAACTCTGGCAGATTTAAAATTTTGGCAGTATTTTGGCAATTCTGCCCATGCCACAAGTCTGTAACACCAGCATAAAGGGCTGGTGATAAGCATAATGCATGGACCTTGTCCCTGTAATAAATTAAAATTGTGCAAATGCTACAAGGACGTATGGGGTGCTGTAGGATTATAGATCTGTGCGATGTTTCAGGTCAAACCTGGAGGATAAATAGAAACTGGACTGGCCCGAAGCAGACACCTGGCTGTGTGCAAAACCTGATGGCTGCGAGGACCTGGAGGAGTTCATTTTGGCATGAGCCCTTCAGCTGCTGGGAGGGTGAAGTGAAATGGAAGCAGAGAGTGAGCAACTAGGCCTGGTAGTTCTTGGTAATGATCCCAACCTCTCAGTTTTCTTGAAGCTATGGAAAATCCCTGAAGGGCTTTAAGGCTCAAATGACCTTCACTTCATGTTGCTGTGTGGAGCGAAATGGACTAGGGAGGAGGAGGGATCAGCTAAAATGTTGCTGTAGTCCAGGTGAAAGGGTACTGGCCTAAGATGAGGACCATGGGAATCTCGAAGTGGCACGAGAGGTTAAAAAGTGGGACCAGACCACATGTTTATCAGTGGTATGGTGGAGTATTATTCAACTGTGAAAAGGAATGAAGGACAGACACATCCTACCACTTGGATGCATGTCAAAAACATTATACTAAATAAAAGAAGCCGAACAAAAAAAGGTTACATATTGTTTGATTGTGTTTGCATAATATATCCATATCGAGACGGAAAGCAGATTAATGTTACGAGGGGTGGGGGAAACGGGAAGTGATTATTTAACGGGATATGGGGTGTTACTCCAGAGTGATTAGTAGAAAGTATTGAAAGCAGAAAGAGGAAGTAATAAAAAAAATTGTAAATACCCTAAATACCACTTAATTGTACACTTTAAAATGATTGTATTACACGAATTCACCTCAATTTAAAAAATCATGAAATGCTTTATGATTTTTTAAAGGAGGAGCAATGACTATAAAGTCTATCAACTAACATATGGATAAAAATGTTGCAAATTCCTACTATAGAATATTTTCACTACAAAAAGAACTAAAGTTCTTTCCATAAAAAGAAGTAAGATACCTGCGACTACATGGATGAAACTTGAAATCATTATGTGGGGTAAAAGAAGCCGGACTCAAAAAGCCACATATTGCATGTTTTCATGTATATGAAATTCCCGATGAGGCAGACCTGAGGTGACACACTGGTGCCAGAGGCTGGGGCGGCTGGCAGAAGCGGGAGGGAGGAGAGTAAGTGGGGACTGATTTCTTGGGGGTGTGGTGAGAATGTTCTGGAATTAATGGTGCAACATGTGACTCCACTAAAAACCACTGAATTAATGCACTTTAAAACGGTGGGTGTCATGGTGTGTGAATTATGTCTCAATAAAGCTGTTATAAAATACCATGAGACCATAAAATGCGCCTCAAACATCCGTTTCTTCCTTCCAGGACAGGCCTTACTGCTGTTATCTTCCTCAGTCAAGTTAAGATGACATTTGTGAAAAGTAAACTTGCTTGCTGTGAAACAGTCACATTAGAAAACAAAAAGTCCACCCCACTGTAAAGAGTGGAAGTTACCTCTAAGGAATAGACGATAGCTTATTCTCTGGTGATGTGGATCCTGGAGAATCACTTTACGGTGTGAGGAGTTGAGCTAATACCAATTTTACCCTTTATTGTAAAGGAAGAAAGAGGAGCGGATGGATTTTAAGAACTGCAGGTACATGTATAACGTATGAGAGAATCTTAGCCAAAATTTGAAGTTTTATTTAAGTAACTGCAAGGTAACCAAAAACATACTTTTCCTTGTAAATCTTGATAAGTTTTTGTCATGTATCTGATTATTTTTCTCTAATAGATATGCTGACTATGATTACTAATTCAAGCATTTAAAAAGCCCCATGGCAGGGGGCTTTTTAACACAAGGATTGTGAGGACTTAGCACAAGGCCCTGAGTTCAATCCCCAGTATCCAAAAAACAAAAACAAACAAACAAAAAAAACAGCCTCATGGCCATGAGTTACAAAATCAATGCTTGTTGTACAGCCCTTTAGCCGTCGGAAGTCTGGGGTTTTGGATGGATATATACCGACCCTAAACAGAAGTAGATGTGGATATTGAGTATGTGTGTGTTTGATTTCCCACATTAGTTTGAAATCTGGTCATTTATCTCTTTGTTAAAATATATAGTGAGGAAAAGAAAGTCTGGTTTACTTTAAGATTTTTTAAAAGTATCTACTATATCATATTGCCTCTGTTATGCATGTGTGTCTATTCAGCAATATACATGTTATCTTACTGTGTTCTTCTTTTGTGTCCTAGTAGATTGTATTTCAAATTTTGGTAATTTCATTGTGTAAACTATCTGTAGTCCTGTGAGTTCCCCACAAGGGTTGGCTATACCATAAAAAAGTTATTTTTCCCCCTTGTTTTCTCTTCTTTTCTTTTTTTCCTCAAAGCTAGGGATTGAGCCTAGTGCTCTCTTCATGCTGAGCACACACTACACCCCTAGCCCTATATTATTAAATTATATTCTTCTCTATTGGTGTATCTCTCTTTCCTACCATAAAGAGATAAAACATGTTTTAGAAAATACTGGTAAAATTTGGTATTCTGGAAAGAGAGTAGGGTATGTGGGTTGAAAGAAGCCTGCCCCTTTGTAATACAAGGCTGGTAATTCACACACACGTAATTGTCAGGCTTCAGACACGAGTCGGGGCTGCTGACAGTGTGATTGTCTGCTTGTGAGCGGGTGGACGGAAACCTGGCAAGAACCACAGTCCTTTCATCTCCAGGAGCACTGGCTCCCCGTCTTCTGCCGTGGCTTTATCTTACTCCTAGACAGGAGAATCTGTTGCTGGAATCATTGCCTTTACCGCCATGTCTACTTACCCTTCCCCCTTTACCAAGAATATAAAGCTTTTAGGTCATGCTAAAAATTAGTGCCCATTCATCTTGTTTATCTGTGGTGTGTTTTAAAACTTTCTTTTTGGGGGAGGGAAGGTGCTGGGGATTGAACTCGGGGCTTTGCACTTACTAGGCAAGCACTCTACCTTAAATCTCTGGCTAAATCTCCAGCCCCTTAAAACTTTGTTTTAAATCATTGCCAGTGTCTGATAAATGTTGTTACTGATATTTGCAGCACTATTCCCTGTGCCAGGTACTGGGCTAAGTGCTCTACCACTTATTACAACCATCTCATGAGCTGCTATTTGTCTGATGAGTATTAATAATTTTTTCTTTCGGCTGCAAGCAACACAAAGTCCAACACGCAGCAGATTAAACGGTAAAAATGTTGATTGTAAGGAAACCTGGCGGGTTGGTTCGGCAGTCCCCCAGAACATGGGTTCTTTCAGTGCTGTGGCTCTGCCAGCCTCACGTGTTGTGAAATTGCACCCCATTTCCATCAAACTGCTGCCATTCCACCGTGTCTCAGCTGCAGCCTCCAGAGTGGGCAGCCAGGGGGCAAAGCCAGAGGGCGTTCTCTTTCTCAGATGCCCCTTCAGCCCCATCTGGCAGAATTCCATCGAACCTTCTTGTAGGCCAATCACTGGTATATAGGAATGGAGTCCTTAGATCAGTTCAGCTGATCTCATCAAAATTGAGATTCTTTTTTGTTATCATCGTTGTTAGCATGGAAGAACAGGGAGATGGCTTTTAAGCAGGCAAGCAAGGTCCATCTTGTATTATTTACCCCATTTTACAGATAAAGTAACCGAGGCTCAGAGAAGTTGAGTACAGTCAAACCGTAGGGACAAAACTGGGCTTCAAATCGGAGCTGTCTGCCTCCAAAGCAGTTGGCTGTCACATTGCTTGTTTAAGCTAGGACTTGCTGAAAGGTAGAGCTGTCAAGATCACATCAAAAGGGATTTATTACCAGAAGGGTCAGAAAAATTGCTCTCTAACACTGACTAATGCATAATGAGGTCCCAAAGCAGGAGTTGGGGGACAATGGCGATCCGTGGGCACCGGGATATGATTAAATGTATGTTTTGCTACCGTGCTCTGGAAAAGGAAACTGGTGAGAAAAAAAACCCACAAGATAAAGAAATATCTCTAAAGAAAGCCAGGGTTTATAAACCTATTTTTTCAGACATCTGCAGCCTTTTAATTCTGTACATTTCCCCTCTTTACTTTTCAGAAATGGCCAATTTCTTTCAAAAGCTGTATCGTAGAAAAATGCAGAAGGATTCATCAGAGGAACCAATTTGAAAGAGCCACGACCAATTTTTTCTTGTAAGCATAGAGCATCTGATTTGCTGCTGATAAAGTCTCTGTAAGTAGCATTATAATTAAGCCCACACAAACCATTCTGTGTTTCCAAGAATACAGCTGGGCTGGCAGGAGTCAGCGATAGCGTACAGGCCCCGAGAGGGAGTGGCCCGCTGCATCTCAACTGCCATGTGCAGCCTTTGTGTGGCCACCAGCCTGTCTCTCCCCGCGCCTGGCCTCACAGGCCGTGGCCCCTTCACCCGCTGCTCATCACTGAGCTGGTTTGTTAGAGACCTTCACTGAGCCTTGACATTGTGGCTGTCCTCCTTCCAGGCTCTGGTCACACGCGCATGCACGCGCATGCACGCATGCACACAAGCCAGGAAAGCAAAGTGGCCCATCTTTCCCGGCATGACTCCCCACCACCCAGACTGGTAGAGTTGCCACAGTGGCAGGGGCAGTGGGGGACGGGGCGGCAGGAAAGGGCTGCGCAGTCAGACGGGGCTTCCAAACCTAGCTGCACCGCTCCTGGCTCGCCTGGCTTTGGCAAGTTGCCTTAGCCAGACGTGCCTCAGTTTCCACGTATGTAAAATGGGGAATCGGAGCATCTACCCTGAAGACAAACTATGAGAATAAGGAACGGTTTATGTAAAACACATGAAAATATAACAAAAGCTCAATATATTATAGCAGTTATCATTACCAGCCTCCTAGTACAAAATGGACAGACTGTTAGCAGGGAAGATTTAAAGTGTGTTGTTATTGTTGTTATGGTTGTTCTTGGCTATATGCAGGCCACAGTTGCTTTAATTTTTAATGCATCATAAAGTACATAACCCTTTGTGGAGAATTCAGCACGGGGGAAAATGAAAAGCGTGTAGCCTGGGGGTGTTCTGTGTACACAAGCCAACGGTGGCAGCCCCATCTCCCCCTGGCTTCTGTGCAAACATTTCTTTTACAAACATGTTTTTGGTATGCAAATCATTCTATGCAGATTTCTGTGTGCAAAATACAGCCTAGAATAATGGCTTCCTTGCCAAGGAGGATAGGAGATGTTGGCTACCAACAAATGAAACAGCCACAAATTTCAGATTTCTTTTCCTACTGCTCTTTCTAACAATGTATGGGGTGTGCAGATTTTTGGCACATTAAACTGCACTATTTTGGCTTTAGATTTGTGTGTTCTTGTGATAAAAGTGTGCTCATTGAAGCCCGTAACTACTTTTTTGAAGCTGTAATAATGTGTCATGGTATTTAATTTAGCATTTCGCAACAGTGTGCCACCTCCAGCTAGTAAAGTGCCTGTTCTGATGTAACAGATGGCCTCACATCTAAGGTTAGGCTGCTCGTCTCGACATACTTCCTCCATGTCTGTAAAGAACTGTGCTTATTCGGAGGTTTAATTTTACATTTTAGAAAATATTTTTTCTCTAATTAGTGTAGGTCTTAGTAAGCGAAAGGAATATACTTAATATTCAAATCATCCTTTCTTTTGGCAAGCCTGTGAAGCCGGCATTTCATCCTCAGGGCCACATTTTATCATCCAGGCAGAATAATAATACGGCTCTTTCCTGAGGTCCTGTACCAATTTCAAAGCCTTTTCCCATTGGCTTCTCTCGTGAGCTAACGGGAGGAGGTGAAGTAAAAACAATCTGAGGTCACTTGTAACAGAGCAACTCAACTTCCAGGCCAGGGATCTTTTTCCTCTTCAAACAGGCTCCAGAAGCAGCTACTGAAGGCCAGCGGCCCCAACCCTGCTTCCTCGCCTCTCCTTTCCTTTCCCCTCCACCAAAGCATTTTTTGCTTGTTGTGTATATTTCAAGCTTGCCAACTTCCCAATGAGATGCTCGTTAATTTTACAAAAACAAAGTTTAATTTGAAAGCATTTTTCAAGACACGGTACAGAGTGAGGCAGACAATGCCAAGTGTAGCTTGCTCTCACAGGCATCACAGTGGCTGGAAAAGAGGGAAGACAATAACCTCTTACTCTCCCACTTATTATTCACTCAGTCACATACGCATCCATTTATTCACGCATGCATTCGTTCCCCTGACGTCCTGCTTACTGTGTGTCGGGCACTGGGCTCGGCCAGGAGCCCAGGATGCAAATAGTCTGGGCCGCCCAGGAGCTCAGTGTCTGCCAGGAGAGACAGACGGGCGAACTAGCTGTGCTGGTCCTGACGCCTGTGCAGAAGTGCGCACCAGGTACAGGTGTGCGCAGGTGGGGCCCCTAACTCCGCCAGGCGTGTAGTCAGGAAAGACGCCTCGGAGGACATAATCTGGGCAAAGTCTTGTAAGATGGACAGCTGTTCTCCAGATGAGTGTGGTAGGTGGGGAAAGGAGCCCTGAAGGCAGAAGGGCCCAGCAGCCTGAGCCAGCTGTGTGCAGGAAGCAGGTTGGGGGGGTTGAAGGTGTATTTTTTAGCCTGAGAGTGGAGGAGGGGAGAGTATAGGAAATACTCTCAGCATTTTTTTTCCTTTGGGTGCTGAGGATTGAACTCAGGGCCTTATGCTTGTTAGGCAAGCGCTGTACCACTGAGATAAATCCTCAACCCCAGCATTTTTATTTTTATTCCACTACCCATATTATGTCACTGATGGCTGGTCCAGGTTATTGCCACAGCCTGTCTCCCTGCTGCCAGCTTCCTCCTTTGATGCAGAGGAACATGGAAAGACCCTGTGGTGTTCACTGCCCCCCTCAGAGCCTCACCCGGGATCACGTGATAGCTCCTGGCCTCTGGCCACTGCCCACATCTCACAGTATCCCTCAGGTCCCAGCCCCAAGCCTGGCCTGCCTGCTGCCACTTTGGTCCACCATCCACGGCAGCCTCACTGGCCCTGCGGCCTGGTTCTTGTGGGACCTTAACTTCAGTCCTTCAGGATTTAACGTGGGTCCTTTGTGTGGCTGGAACTGGCAGGTGCTCCTGCCTGAGAACAGCAAGTCAGGGACTAAACAAACGCTTTGGAGGCCCACAGTGTGGGTGCCATGCTGGCTCAGGCTCTAGGAAGTTTTAAGACAGTTTCCTCAGCTGTGAAAGTGTTCTAGGATGAAAAGCGCATGCGTGTTAAGTGCTGGATGCACAGTCCTCAGATTCTGGTGCCTTCAGTATTCTTATATTCGACCTTCATGTGAAATTCTGACAATGGTAGCTACCTTTCCACTTTAGCATGATGGGGATGGACATAAAGATGAACTTGACAGCCTCCCAGAGAGCTCATAGCTTCATGGGGACCTGAATGGGGAGACAGCCACGTACAAAGAGAAACCCTGCCACCAGGTGTGGGCTTCAGAAGAGGGCAAGGTGGAGGACTTAGGAATGAGGTCTAAAAGAGGAACTTTGTCCTTGGGTCTGGAAGTGTGACAAGGTGGGAGACAGATCCAGGAATTGGGTCAGTCCATAAGGGCCTGGAGGCACGAGGTTGTTTAGGGTGTCAGGAACTGCAAGGACACACCAGGGAGCCACATGTCAGGACTGTGGGCTAGCGGGAGGGAGAGTGGGCAGGAGCAGGGGCACCCTGGGAGACCGTGGCAGGACCAGAGTTTACAAAGGCAGCACTGGCCAGGAGGAAGGTTCTTCTTCCTGCCTGTGTGCTTGGAAGATGGGAGGAATCCAGGCCCCAGTGAGGCTGTAGTCCTTTGAAGCAGAGGTGTGGCGAGTCAGCTTTTTATTCCCATACCACGGAGCAGCCCAAGGGATCTGGAGCGAGAGGCACTGTGGACGTGCTAAAGATTAGCAGACAGAGGCCAGGTGTGGCAGTGCATGCCTGTAATATCAGCTACTTGGGAAGCTGAGGCAGGAAAATCAAAAGTTCAAAGTCAGCCTGGGCAACTTAGCAAGACCCTGTGTCAAAATAAAAAATAAAATAAAAAGGACTTGGGATGTAGCTCAGGGTTAGAGCATTTGTCTAGTGTGTGCAAAGGGCTGCGTTCAATCCTCAGTACTGAAAAATTTTTTTAAAAAAGACGAGCAAGCAGCACCCCCAGCAGCAGCACCCTGGGGCTGTGCCTCTCTCTGTCCCTGCCCCTTTCCTGCCACCACACGGTGGCCTGTTCTTGCCAAGGAGCTGCACCGTCCACAACATAACACCACAAGTCAACAGGAAAATAGGATTGTGTTACAGAGTTCACTCTCAGTAAACTTTGCTGAAATTCATCTGGTTACGAATCAAAGGACAGTGGTCTCCTCAGATGCGGCAAAGTGTGCGGGAAATGACTCGCAGGAAAGGTCACCCTTTCAAAACCCTTTTAAAATCTTCGGGGGAGGGGCTGGGGATTTAGCTCAGTGATTAGAGTGCTTGCCTTGCAAGCACAAGGGCCTGAGTTCGATCCCCAGCACCACCAAAAAAAAAAAAAAAAAAAAAAATCTTCGGGGGAAGGTAAGTGTGGAAGCATTAAGCTTGCTGATGAGAAAACAGGCTATAGGGTGTATGACTTTAACTTATCAGAGGTCTTGGATTAATGACCTTTGTTCTTGCAAGTGGAGAAACGTGGGCTTGGAACAGAAAAGCGAGCTCTATCCTAATACCCACATCTAGTCGGTGTGGTGCTGTTAGCACCACGCTCTGTAGCAAGGTTTTGAAAATAAACACTTGAAAGGCTGCCCGGATTGTTGTAATCTTATTAATCTAATAAAGAGGTGCAGTCACTGCCTCCGCCCAGGAACTGGTGTTTGCTGTATAATTTGCAGCCGATAAACACAATCTCGCTCCACTCAAAGACAGCGCTTCTGCTCCCCACCAGGAAGCAGTTGGCAGAAAGCAGGGACAGAGGACTAAGACCTCAAAGATGGTGGTTTAGGTTCCTGGGTGAATATTTGCTGTTTCCACTACCCCCTGGCTTCCTGGCCCCTGCCATCTCCGAATTCACAGGCACCGTGTTTGCCCCCCGTCCCCCGCTATGAGGGATCAGTGACATGCTTCTGGGGTCCTGGAATCCCTGCCTTGGGGTCTGGCTGAGGGGCTTGGAGGTCCTTCTCTATTCTGTGGTGGATTTTAGGTCTGTCTTCCAAGCTGATCACCAGGGTGCCGAATTCCGGAGGGCAGTGCCTCCTCTCCAAGCCCCGCCTCTCACCAGCACCAGCAAGTGTGGAAGGGATTTGGATGTTGGGCCAGTAGATGATGCAAAGTACCAGCTGCACTCTGAGTAATGACGGCTGACATGACAGTGGTCCAACTACTGTCATGGACTAACTCCCTGAGTCCTCAGGAAGAGCCTGTAAGAAGGGCTCCGACTTGCTGATGAGAAACTGAGGCACGGAAACACTAGCTAACGCACCCGAGGTCACACAGCCAGGAGTGAGCCAAGCTTTGCCACCATGAGGGCTTGATCAGAGGTGTCTGCCTACATGGGCTCTGGATGCTCCACGGAAAGCCCACCTGCGTGGACCCTCTTTTACCTCTAGCTCCTCACATGCCCACCTTCAGTCCCTCTCCATCTGTGTGCCTGTCTGGGTTTGATTCCCAGCTGGCTGACTCTTCGTCGATACCATCCTCTCACCCATGCCCATCCCTGCCCAGCCTCTCCCCGTCTCAACCCTGCTTATCAAGAGCGTGTGGTTCACAGCGGAGATGCAGAGGATGCTGGACGCCATGACTAATTCTGTGTGATAAACTCCTCTCCTTAGCAGGGTCCATTCCGGGATCCAAATCACAACTTGAAAAATGCACACTAGCCTTTACACGCCTACCACTTCTAACAAAAAATGTGGCTTATCGATCCGTGATGGCACCATGCCCAGCAATAGACCTGGGCCTTATGGGTTTTTTAATTATTTGAAAAGATGGCGCCGAACTGGCCCCTGATTAACACTGGCTGCAGGAAGGAGTGAGAGTCAGAGTGTTACTGGATGGGTCCTGATATTCCTGGGTTCTTTCCCTCCTCAAGCAAAGAATTGAATGAGGGGGACAAAAAAGTAGCTCCAAAGTTTTATTTAAAAATACAATAAAATTGAGCATAACAGTCCGCAGTCACCATCTTCCGTGGGAGGGGAAAGGAAGAGCTCCTTCCCGGTGGCCCGGTAGAGAAAAAGGCCCCTTGCTGTGGAAAAGAAGGTGCACTTGCTTCAGGTGTTGCTACTATTCATCAAAAGGAGTCCTCGTGGAAACTCACGAGAACTTCCTGTAGTCCAGGTGAGGGCTCATGCTCGAAAATCACGCCTCAAGCTAACGTCAGGTGCAGGCCATTCCTCCGGGTCACGTTCCCTTGCCAGCCAGCCTCAGCCACACGCTAGTCCTATTTCAAGGGGACTGTCGCTCTGGCCAGTGCAGCAATTACTGCAAGTTTCACGATCTTTTTGTGAACATGTTTATAAACGAAGCCTCAAATTCAGGGTTTTATTTTCAGTCCTTCCACTAAGTACTTCCTCTTATCTTAGATCCTTTTAGATTACTGAATACCTCTGCCTGAGCTGTTGGGAAAAGGCCTTTTCTGTGTAGAGTTAATTTTAGCAACCGCCTGCCTCCCCCGCTCAGCACTGGAGAATTCTTCATGCCCCCCACCTCAGAATCTGAGGGCAGCAATTGAGATTCGGAATGTGCCGGGCAGGAGCTGCGCGTGTCTGCTGTCATCTTCTGCATGGCCTGATTTTTCAGCAAGACATAATAATTCGCCTTAATGCATTGGGCAAGGCAGAGAGGTAAAGTCTGAACATTAAACCCACCCTTTGAAAACAAAAAGCAGCGGTCTGCCCACCGCTAGCTCTTGTGAACTAAAGCTGGGACAAGAGGTACCTGGAAAACTTCCTTAAACTCAACTCCACGTAAAGTTTCAGGATGGCAATGGGCCAATTGTTGGAAAATAAATCTGTACTGAAGGAAAGTAACTTCAGATTTAGGACTCCGGGAGTCATGCAAAAGGAAGAGAAAGGCTCAAAACACCTTTTCCTAAATCAGAGTGACTGGACTGGCCTGCACAGCTTGGGCCCTTCCTGAAGGCAGTGGCCATGGCGCCTCCAGTCACCTGGAAACATCTCATTGGTCTCCTGCCGCAAAAATGCATCTGCGCTTCGAACAAACCCTCGTCCGTCCTTCCGGCCTTCGGCAAAAGCACCTGCCAGGCTGTGTTAGGAGGGAGCGGCCCTGCCAACACGGAGGCAGCACACGTGCCCCACACGGCTAGTCCCCCACCCCCGTGCTGCCACCTTCCTATCCAGTCCCTGGCACTCCCTCCCAAGGGATCCGTCAGTCCCCGTCAGCAGCAGAGTGCGACAGGTATGCACAGTCCTGCACGGGCGCCAGCCGGGCAAGTTTCAACAGCTGGCAGGCTGGTCTTGCGCTGCTTTGGGGGGGGCTAACTTTTCTCAAAGGTTTACACCCCATCCAAGCAGTCCCCTGAAAGCCTCCCGCAGGTTGCTTCTCACACTGTAAGTCCCTCAAGGGTGGCTGCATGTCCTGAACCTGGGACCAGCTAGCACCTGAGTCACGCACCTGGCCGTCTGCTGAAACAGGCTGGTTTTCTGCCTGGATGGGACTTCTGAGAGTCTGCTGAGGTCCTGGGTGCAGATCCTGGGAGGACAGTGAGGTTCAGATTCCATCCCTGCTGCTGAGACAGTTTCCTACCTGCCAGGGACCAGCACTCACCTCAAAATGCAGGCGTGTGACACAGAGGTGGCACAGGTGCAGTATCTGGAATGGCACCTGGCACAGACCAAGCATCCTGTTTATCGGACTCAGTCAAGGCTACCATATGGCATTTAGGAGACTACTATCAGAAGTGGGCGAGCCAGCAGAGACTGGCTCTTCCCTGACTTCTCCTCTCGCCAAGCAGAGAGGCCAGAAACTCCCGGCCAGGCCCCTGTCCGGCTCCCTGGTGCGGTGGCTTAGCTTGTTCCACGAGGGAGCTGTCACCTACCCTCATGGTTGCTTCCCTCAAAATCCCTTTCTTTGCCCGTGTCCTTCCATAGTGGGATCAATTACTTCAAAGAGCCGGAAAGGACCATCGTGATCATCCGGTCACAGAGGGGTAGTCTGGGCCTGGACTCCTGGCCTAGCGCTCTTTCTGTTTTGCCTGCTGCTGCCTTAGCCCGCGTGTCTGAGTGTGGCTTCCCTGGGCAATGCTGAGGAGAGCTACTGCTTCTCACCCAGGGGCACTTCAGCCCTGCACAAGTAGGGAAGACCACAGCCTGGACCAGGGTGCCCTCCCAGGCCCACTGAGCCAGCTAAGCAGGGCCTGTGCTTAAAGCAGGGTCTTGGGGTAGCCCTTGTAGACTGGAGACCCCTCACACCCCGGGAAGGTTGGGTATGGGTCATCCTGGCACCAATAGTTACTGTCTGGGGACTTCAAGGCCATGACCCTCATCTGTGACTTTCTGTAGATCCTACCAAGTTCATCACCTATGAGCCCACCTAGTGCTCTTCTCATCAGGCCCAGGCCCCACCCACACCTGTGCACCATCCCGCTCCTCATCCCCGGTGCATCCGACCCAGGACAAGCTGTCAGCCCCACCTCCTCCGTGACGCCCATGCTGAGCACTGCTGGGTCCTCAGGGTCATTGGGCTGTGCAGAACTGTCACCTCTCTGTCCCACTCAGCCTCCACTCAACCCACTTGTGTTAGATTTTTCAGAGCCAATGGTCATAAGAGCAGATTTAATAGGGGACATTTATAATATTCACCCAGAAGCCAAATGCAGAAGGTGCTGAATGTCTATCTAGGCACTGGAGACCCAAAAGATCCAATCAAGGCTGGGAGCCCACAGCACTGTCCCACGTACGTCCGTGTCTGCACATGAGGGCTGGACCCAGGATACGATGCTCGCAGCAGAGATGACAACCAGAGCTCCTCCGAAGCAACAGCAGCCATCCTCAACGATAGCAAGGCCCCGAGCCCCCTCTGGAAGAACCAACCAGCCGCAGCAGAGCTTCTCCTGGGAAACAGCCCGCCAACTAGCTACGGCTCCCACTCTGCCTTATGTTGCAGCAGCAACAACCCTCAGGTGGATCTCGTACGCCCAGCATCACACCAACTCAGTCCAGCTGGGCCTTCTGGCGCAAGTTGACCATATTAGGTCCACCACACCACTGCGCTTCCAAAGATGACTTCGACCCCCACTTCTCCACTATAGAAGATGCCACCCCTCAAACCCCACCTGGCCCGCCTGAGCCCACACCATCCTTCTCCTTCCTGCACAGGCACACTGGAGGCCCTGCAGGATCCAGCCCCAGGAGCCTCTGCCTCCCTATCCACATCCTCTCTCTTCCCCAGCTCCTGCTGTCCCTGGGAATTTTCTGCACTGTTCAGCCATCTGTATCTCTGTGTCCTTGGCCAAGCTGCTGGCCCACGGGGTCACCCTCCATCCTGGCTTGAAGCCCAGAGGCCTCCTGGATTCTTTTCCTTCCTGTAGTCTGTGAGTTCTCTCATCTGAGCAAGATGTCCTCCCTGTTCTTCCTATGGTCATGTGAACCTGGTTCAGGCCATAGTCACCTTTAAATTCCTCCATGGGCAGCCTGCCCCAGCCTGACCTCCTTTCCGAGTCCTTCTCCACACTGAGTGGGTCATGCGTTGATGACCAGACGCCCCTCCCCACCCCCAAGCCGCAGGACTCTCCCAGCCTCCTGACTTTAGCAATACACCCATGGCCCTCTGTGACCTGGTCTCTGCTCAGGTCCACCCCCTGTGCCCCCTCGCTTCCCTGGGCCCTCTTTTGAACACACAGGTGCCTCTACCTGAAGTTTGAATCCCCTCCCAGCCCCCCTCTTCAACTGGCCGAGTTGTCTCCACCCTTCTTAATCAGCTCCTGCATTCCACCTTTGGAGGATCTATGCCCACCCTCTGGGCTTAATAGTCCCTGATTGTTCCTCTTCTCAGCTTGGGTCACAAAGTGCTGTTGTCTGTTTATATGTCTGTCTCCCACATAGCCAGAGCGCTGCTCTGAGACAGGTCAGGCCCCCCTGAGCCCCCGAGCCCAGCACTTGAGGGAGCGCAAGCTGCAATGGTGTGTGCGCAATGGCCACACCTCCAGCCAGGCTAGTGCAGAGTGCTCCTACCCCTGTGGGGATGAGCACGCCCACCTCATATAGTCCTGGTAAAAATTAAGTGAGGAGACACAGCTGGACCTGGTAGGGGACCTGCACCCAGTAGGCACCTGAGAACTGTTATCCAGCAGACCTCTTAGTGACATGTATTAGAGTAAACACAATAGGGCTGAACTCAATAACACACAGTATTACAAACCGGGAATAATAGACTGAGCACCGGGGTAGAAACAAAAAGATGCAAGTTGTACTTCTGTCTTCATTGTTTGATGGAAAGGTGGAGGGTTTGGTTAAGTTGATAACTTAGTTCAGTCTCAGCTCACTGATCTTCCGGTTCTAAGATTCTCTGACTCTACAATTTCCTACCATAGGGAGGCCTGAGGCTCTCCTGAGGTAATTAAGGAAAATGCATCAAAAACCTAATTTTATCCAGCTGTGGTGGCAAATGAACATCATCTCGGCCCTCTGGGAGGCTGAGGAAGGAGGATTACAAGTCTGAGCCTGGCCTGGATAACTTAGTGAAACTCTTTTTTAAAATTAAAAAGTGCTGGGACATAACTTAATGTGAAGGTGCTGGGTTCAATCCCCAGTATTGAAAGAAAGTCTACTGAAAGGTGAAAAGCCAATACTAGACGGCCGAGTTAGGCCAAGTCAGGCCAAGTCCTTACCGGCAACGATTCCCAGCCGCGAGATGGCGACTTCCCTTCTGGAGGACGTGGGGGCAGCTGTGCTCAATGCAGCCACTTTCTGGACCCCAATAATGCGCTAACATTCCAGCAACCACTGTGGATGGCTGGCTAGAGCTTATGTCTGCAAAATGCGGCCTTCTAGATGAAATCTGCAGGAAAATGGAGACTACAGACATTACAGAATTTTCAAGTATTATTACTGCTCTATAAATATCCCACACCCACGGCGTATCAGGTGCCGCATGGGAGATACTGGATTTGGCTGGGGATTTTCTTAGAAGACACATAGCACTACCACATGCCAGTCATCTTGGATAATATTTATGTACGTGCTGCAGAAGCAAAGATTAGCTGTGTCAATATGTATAGAAAACTCCCACAGAGGAGAATCTGTGGAACATGCATCATCCACACTTCCGATCAGAAGCATTTGCCTAATTTCTTCGCATGAGCTGCAGATAGGTTCTAGGAGTGAGGAACGAACACAGCAATAATCGGGGGAATTATCAAAGGCCCGGGGGTCTCCCGCCAGTGCACTTCAGGCCCTCTGCAGAGCATTGGCAGAGACGGGATGGCACCAAGCCCTTCCCTTTATTTTAAACTGATAGGATTTAAACACAGCTCGTTCCATCCTGGTTGTCCTCATCGGCACACAGAGTGGGTGTTGCTTGGAGAAGAAAAAGTTTTTTCAGGGCAGACATGGAAGAGGAAGAACTGTTCCCACTTGTGTGACCCCACATACGAGTTTGTACATGAGCTCTATGTAGATTAGCCAGCCAGGTACTTGGGGCATAATTTGTTTTGTGGGTGCCACAGACCCGATCGTGCCTCCCGCTTCCTTTGTGAAAGCCCTGGTTCCCAGCCTGATGGTGTCTGAAGACGGGGCCTTTGGGCATGAATAGGATCAGATGAGGTGGGGAGTGCGGCCCTCCCAGGGGGGTTAGCGCCCTCATAAGGGGTGATCTAGAAAGCTTGTTCTTTCACTCTGTCAGTAGTGAGGAGGCAGCCATCTGCAAACTGGAAGAGGCCCTCACTGGAGTCCCATCATGCTGGCACACTGATCGAGGACTTCCAGACTGCAGAAGTGTGCGAAAATAAATGTTCTTTATTTTGGCCACTTAGTCTGTAGCATTTTGGAATCACAGTCTGACCTGACTGGAGTCCCTACTCTGAGCTTTCATCTTAGTGACAAGATGGAAATTTGGGATTTCACTAAGCAGAGATACATGCAAGTGGCTGATTTCTTGTTTTTTTTTCTGTACTTTGAACCCAGGGCATTCGCACTGAACTACATCCTCAGAACTTTTCAAATTTCTTTGTTCTGAGACTAGCTCACTAAGTTGCCCAGGCTTGGCTTGAACTTGCAATTCTCCTGCCTCAGCCTCCCAGAGTTCTGGGATTTATAGGCATGTGCAAAGATGTCCAGTGTCAAGTGGCTGATTCTTAATAGAGCTGGTTGTTGTAGACTGAAAGGGCATGTGACTCTCTGGTGGGAAATCAGTCCTGAAATAAAAATATGAAATTGTCCAATTATTTGGAGGACAGAACAGTATTAAACAGACTGATGCCAGCTCCACTGAAATCCAGTGGCAATATCATGGAGCCCGGGTGGGTGGAGGATGGAGGGAGATGGAACAACTTAGTTTATTGTCGACTGGATTTCTCTTTACTGTGCAGTTTTATTTTTAATTGCAAAGTGTCTGGCTGAGCAGTTATTACTGAAATTTATTTTTGTAATAAAAGTTCTGTGTTAAATCACAGTTTCATTAACAGTGATATGAACTAGATTTTGCTGTAATAAATAAAATACTGAAACACTTAAAATTTGGAAAAACTCTGCAGCCCTTTCCAAATGCCAACATAACTACTTGCGTGACCCAGTTAGAGCCTACAAGAAGGCAGGAGGCGCTTGTGTGAAGATGCTCGGGGCTTGCCTGGCTCAGGACTCTGGTCTCTGGATTTGATGTGGCCTCCAAATAGCTGTGGGACCTGGGCAGGCCCCTTGCTTTCTCTGGGGTTTACTTCTTCTATCTGTTAAAAACAAAGCAAAATAAACAAAAACACAAGAAACCTGACTCTGTTCTTCTTGGGAATATGGTTCTACTCGATGGCAGGTAGCTCTGAAAGATGAGCTCTCAGATCTGGTGGACAGCAAAGGGTTAAGGGCAGAACAGAAGTATAAAAGCCACTTATGGGGGTGTGGTAGCCCCAGTCGGTGACCACTACTCCCCTGCCTGCCGTGGAGCACCAGCTCACGCCCTCACTCTGTTCTGGCCGCCGCGCATGGCCGAGCTGTTCACGGGGGTCTCCCAGGTTGCCAGAGGAAGAGCCTAGGTCAACACACCTGCAGGAGAGCCTGGTACAGGAGAGTCCCAGAGAGGCAGCATGGTTCAGAGGTCTCCCTGGCCTGCATCACTGGGGCCTCCTGGGAGGGCGGGGCGGGCATGGTGTGCTGACTCCCTCACATCCTGAGCCGTTAGTGGCAGCACTGGGGGCTTCAACAACAAAAGTGTGTTTCCTCACAGCCCTGGAGGCCAGAAGTCCAAGACCAGTGTGTCGGCAGGGTGGGTCTTTCCAGGCCTCTCTCCTGGGCTTGCAGCTGATGGCTTCTCCTGTGTCTGCCCTTCCCTCTGTGCCTCAGGCGCCTCTTCTCCCAGGGACACCTGTCACACTGCACTAGGCCCCCAGAGTCCTCTTTTTAACTGAATTACCTCCTTAAAGACCCTCCCTCCACAGTCACATTCCAAGGTGAGCATTTCAACACCTGAATTTTGGAACACACAAGCCCATAATAGGAGACCACAAGTGCCTGATGTTGATGGGGGCCCTTAATTTATTTCCTGAGTGGATTTTCTGTACAGGCCCTAACCAGTTCCCACCCACTGGGGTGGATTTTCCTGCATTCTGGTGGCGGGGTGCGAGTCTGAAATCAAGGTGCCAGCCGGCCCTGTTCCCTCCGAAGACCCTCGGACTCTTGCCTGGGCAGGTTTAAGCTCCTTCCTTGCCTCTCTGGCTGCTGTTGGCTGCTGGGTTCCTTGGCTTGTACAGGCATTGCCCCCATCTCCGTCTCTCTCTGGAAAGCCTTCTGCTGGGTGTGCACCCTGAGGCTTCACGCGGCGCTCCCTGTGGGTGCACCCGGGTCTGCACCGCCTTCTATCACCCTGTTCCTGTGCGGGCCCCCTTAATGTGGGTAGATGCACATCAAGACGCTGTTTCCAGATAAGGCCGTCTTCACAGGTTCGGAGCCAGGGCCCCTCACGCCTTCTGGCAGGGCTCAGTTCAGCCGCAGAAAACGCCTCCTCCCCCCGCTTCAGTCCAGTATCGTGTCTCATTGAGGAGAAGGCGACCAAGACAGCTTATTACAGGCATTCGAGGAAGATTCCAAGAAATGGACCACCAATACACACAACACCAGGAATGACTCTCCAAATAATTATTCCGTGTGAAAACAGCCAGAAGAGACAAGGTACACGTACAGCACAGCGACGGAAAGCTGCAGTTGTGCAGAGAAAGGGGGTGCCGGTGGGCGACCACGAGGCAGCTTCTGGGGATGACAGACATGTTCACCTCTTGATGGTGGTGATGGAGCCTCAGAGGGTATGCACATGTCAAGACATCAAACCGCACGCCAAGAGAGATGAAAGAAAGTTCCACATCGAGAAATCTCTTCACACAGTTGAGTGTGATAGATTTGGTACGAGGGGTCAGGGCCTAGATAGCCAGGCACACTGCAGCAGTGAGACACGGTGACCTCTCCTGCCATTCATTCTCGCACAGCTTCACTCGGTGGCTGAGGAGCTGGGATTCTGGAGCACTCGCAAGTCCTTGCTTGCCTCTGTCTTCCCTTCCCAGTGGTGACTGGTTGGTGGGGGTTCCTGCTTTGGGCCTAGGAACCCCCAGATGCAGTGCTGCCGTAGGTGAGAGGAAATTCGAGGAAACACCTCTGGGGTGCTCACAACAAGCAGAACCTCTGTAGATGATAATGTGACGAAATGATCGGCCCCCACCTGCTAGACCCCCACACTGCGTCTAGGGACCCTGGAGGAAGGACACAGTTCCTGCAAGTGGGTCGCTCTCAGGTCTAGCACATAGGGACAAAATGAGGCATCCACTGGGCTCAGTCACAATCTCGCCTCAGTCCTCAGTGATCGACGTAGCAGGGTCTCTTTTATTGGTGAGTCCAGTCACACCAAATTTCCAGAAATTGTTTCGGGATCCCCATGTTTTAAAGGCAGAAAGTAACAATAAACAGTATTATAAAAAATACATTTGAAAGGAATTTCAAACATTCATGTGAAAAGAAAGGAAATCACAGTGTGTTGGCCTAGGACAAAAGGAAACATGATATTGAAGGAGCAAAACACTCAGGACTTGTTTTGTTAGTTGAGTTTTTAATTTTAGAATACATAACAGGGTTCCTTTGATCTTCGTATTAGTCACTTTCCTGTCACTGGGGCAAAATGCCTGACCCCCAGGGAGGAGAGATTTATTTTGGCTCATAGTTTTGTGGGTCCAGTCCATAGTCAGCTGGCTCCAAGGCAGGAGCTGCATGGTGGAGGAAAGCAGCTCAGGGCATGGTGCCCAGAAGCAGAGACAGACGGGAGGAGCTGGGGAGCGAGATGCACCATAGCAGGTCGTGTCCTCAGGGAGCCGCCTCCAAGCAGGCCCCACCTCCGAACAGCAAGTCAGCTATGAACTCATTAGTGGACTTATCTACTGATGAGTATAGCACCCCCATGATCCAGTCACCTACCAAATACATAAGGCTTTGGGATGACATCTTACATCCAAACCATGACGATCTCGAGGCGGCTGGTTTCATCCCAGAGACCTACTGTCCTGGATGTAACTGCAGGCAGTGTGTGTGAGGAGGTGACCTTGGTGGCGGCACTGTGACAGGTGTGACGGGGTTGCAGGATGGACAGCAAAGAGGCCTGCAGCTCACTCGGTAGCCCGGGGCAGGTGGTCGCAGGTGAGGTACGCCCTACCTGGGTCTGAGGGTGTCTTTGGACAGGATCTGAGAAGGTTGTTTCACAGAGGAGATGGGACCTCAACTTGGCCCAGGCAGGTTCTCTGCTGTTGCAGAAGGGGATTGCAGGGTGTGTCAGTGAGAGGCGCAGACTGATTTATTAGGCAGAATTACAGAGTAAGAGAAAACGAGGAAGAGCCTTCCGCTTGAGGAGTTGACGGGGCCCAGCTGTGATGGGGACCAGATCGGCCCCCAGCAAAGGAATGAGGCCAGTTTTCATGGGGTCGCTGTGGTGGGGAAGGCTCAGGATGATCATTTCTCAGTTCTGCTTGTGCAAGGGACTCCAGAGAAGTCCTTATTGCTTGAAGAGTTAGTCTGGTCTCCATGAGATGCTTGTTCCTGCTCGGGGGGCAGTCTTGGTTTGGGGGGCTCGGCTGGAATCGAAGCTGACTGCAGGTTTAAAACAATGATGGGAGATTTCTAGGTGCCCGTTCCAGGGAGTAAAATTTGGTGGTTGAGTGTCCCTGTAAATCTCTTACTACAGGATGTCCTTGGTCTTGAATGAGGATGAGACAGGCTATGTCACCCTAGAACTGATAAACCTCGCATTACTGGTTTTTAGACAGATGCTACTTACCTGATTAACATGTCCACATGCAGAGCCGAGCCGGGGTCTGACCCAGTGTTTTAAGGTGATCAAAAAAGGCAGATGAGAAGTGAAGGCAGAGATGCCAGGCTTTGTCCTGCTTTAAGTTATCACTGGGCATCTGGGCCCAAGTGAGCTGTCACTGGTTTTCTCTGTTTTCAGCAAAAGCAGGTTTTAAGTCCTTGACCACCTCAGAAGAAAGTACAAATCCTGCTTTTAATGAGTAACAGGTTCAGGGCCTGGAAACTTAAGGGTCTTCTGTTCCTCTGTGATCATTCCCCCCTATTTTTTTTTCATCCAGTTTATTCAGGGAGACGCTACGGTGAGGACCTCCCGGCTTTCATCTGCTTTTTGAAGTCAGCAAGAGTGTTTGGGAGGATGAGGAAGGAGGGGGAACACCTGTCATACTTTCAACTAGGTAGCAGGTCCTGAGTTAAGGCCCAGGAGTGCACTTGTCCTTTGTCCCTGTGGTGGTCTCTGTCACAGTCAAGGTCACAGAGAACAAACCCATCACCACCACCACCATCATCACAGCTGGCTTATACTGAGTGCATGCTCTGGGCCAGGCAGGGTTTGAAATCTTTCTCTCTTTCCTTTGCATCTTGTGTGATTCTGGCATCAGGCCTATGACCCCTATTAGGACTGGTGCTATTATTATCTCTCTTTTAACAATGAGGAAACTGAGGCAGAGAGCCATAAGTCACTTGCCTGAGGTCATACTTGCAGAGCAGGATGGAGAAAGGGAGCTGAGGTGCAGGCTAGAAGAACCAATAGAAGGGGCTTTCTTCTTAACAGAGTGTCAGTCTAAAACCCTGCCTGTGAGGACGAGGGTTCCCTATTTCCTAGAAGGGTATGGGCCTGGGGACAGTCACCAATACACAGCCGTATCAATGATGTAAGAGGCAGGCCCATGGCCCCCTGACCTATATGACTCCCACGACACAGGACATCCAGGCCACCCCACGCTTTACAGATGAATCCAGAGGCTCAACAACTAAACGGTTTGGCCAGGTTGGGACTTGAACTCAGATTTGCCCCCAACTCTTGGAGAACCACTAGATCCTTCTCCCTCCAGCTGGGCACAGAGACACGAGAGGCAGCAGCTGTGTTGAGGCTGCTGGTGGCCAGACTCGTGTCTATTGCCACAGTGTCCCTTTGTGGCAGCCCTCGGTGTTGACTCCCGTAGGACAAAGGCGAGCACTGTCCTGTCCGGCCGAGCGAGAGTCCCCGTGTTCACAACTCAGCAACACCCTGCTCCCCCTGGCCAGATCAGGAGGGCAGCATAATTCAGAAGAAGGGAAGCAGCTTTTGAAACGCCTTTGCCACCTGCCGGTTGTGAAAATAACACTCCCCCACTGAAAGCTAAACTGTGAATCTGCTGAGAAGACAGAGCTGGGGAAGACTCCTGATCAGACCAGGGAACAGAGCCAGGAAAGGTCCCCTCACAGCCCTGCTGAGGAACAGACAACAACCCAGTCAAGGAAGCCTCCAGAAGGGGGCCATCCCAACCGTCCCTCCGGAAGGGGCCCCTGCCATCTCCTTTCTCCCAGAACCACTATCCATGCAGTTTGTTAGCGCCCTTGATTGTCTTCCTTAAAAAGCAGAGCTGGGCCTTGCTCTGGGACATGGAGACTATGGTGGTCCTTACAACTATGCTGCCCAGCAATAAAACGGAGTTAACTACTGACCTGCACACATTGGTGCATCTCAGAAAAGTATGCTATGTGGAAGAAGCCAATCACAGCTGGGCGTGGGGGTGCATACCTGTTGTCCCAGCACTCCGGGAGGCAGAGGCAGGAGGATGGCAAGTTGTGCCCCAACCTGGGCAGTTTAGCGACTTAGTGAGACCCTGTCTCCAAATAAAACATATTTAAAGGACTGGGGATATAGCTCAGTGTGAAGACGTTGGGTTCAATCTTCAATATGGCAGGAAAAGGCAATCACAAAAGCCAATCACAGAAGGCTATATGCTGTACGATTTCATTTCTACAATATTCTGGAAGAGGCAGAACTACAGTGATAGAGAGAGGTCCATGTGGCCAGGAGGCAAGGGAAGGCCAACTGCAGAGAGTCCTGGGGGAGCATTCCAGGATGATGGAAATGCTCTATCTTTTGTGGAGGGCTGGTGAGCGCCATTTGTACCTCAACATAGCAGACTGAAAATCACTGGGGAATAGAAGAAGGGTGGTAGCCCCTGGTTCTGCTGTGCCTGGATCCCGTCCATGCCTGGATGCTCAGGTGGGAAGGTCCCTTCGGGACCTCCGGGGGAGACCCGGCGCCCATCGTCAGGCACACTTTTGTGTGAATGAATGGATCCAGGACAGTGCCACCAGGTCACGGCTATGCAGATGACACGGGTGGCAGGCTGCCCTGCAGGTGCCCTCCTGGCCCGGTGCCCGAGGACTGACTGCTCCCTCCAGCCACCCCCGCCGAGGCCCTCCTGGGTGCCAAGCCTGGGCAGGAGCAAGGACGGGGGCCTTCTCGGAGGAGCTTGGCGTGGGCGTGGGTGTGGGTGGCAGAGTCGCTGTAGACAATTCTGGTGGTGTGAGGCCGAACCCCAAAGAGGCAGCTTCTGTGACTGCAAGTAGAGAGGCTTCCTGGGAGAGGTGGCATGGGGCTGTGCTGGCACACAGTGAGGAGGCGTTGGCCAGTGAGAGGTCGAGGATGCCTCCCCGAGAGCAGACGGCTTGGGACAGGCAGGGGGGCACAAGCGCTTTCCTCTTCCTGGAAAATAAGTACATGATAGCTGTTAAGGACCTTTGTGGGTCTTGAAGACTCGTGAGCCTCTTTGACTTTGGACCCTCCCGGGAGAGTGGAGGGCCTCCCGGAGAGCCGTGTCATTGGGTTTCATCTTAGAAAAATCCCCACAGCACCTAGCAGGACTCGGGAGTTCACATGCCAGGATTTGGTTTTAGTTTTGCTTTTTTATCACCTCAGATGCACAGTCACCACTTTTTTATTTCTCCCTTAAAAATAAACCAGTCTTCACTCTCATCATCATGTCAAGAAAAGGGGTGTGTGTGTGTGATTGTGTGTTTGTGTGTGTATGTGTGTGTGATTTTAATGCCCAGTGTTGAAAATGAACTAATCTCAAAATATGGAAATGTCTTTAATATAGAATATATGTGCTTTATGAAAAGCTACCTTGCAGCCCCACAGATGTGGAAAGACCCTGCCAGGTGGAGCCCAGGTCCTCGGACGGGCTGGGATGCTGGACCTGGGCTGGCACCTCCATGGACACACGAGAAACACTTCAGCGAATGCCTGCAGGGCACCTTGTAAACTATGCACATCTGTGATGATTCTACTCAGGCAGCCCCGAGGAGTCGGCAGGCATTTAAACTCCATCTCTCAGGTGGGCAGAATCTCAGCCAAGTGAAGAGAGGTGCCCAGACGGCCCAGTCATTGTGTGGCGGGCAAGATTTGAGCCTGGCATGTTCTTTCCACCCTGTCTGCAGGAGAAAGGGAAGAGAAAGCTTCGCTGACATGTTCTGTGGACAGAGATGGGTGTGTCTAACCTCTGCTCTGGATGCCACTTGCCCATGCTCAGAGTGGCTGCCTGGTAGCCCTGGAAGTGCACAGGGCCAAAGAGCCAGGCCGACTTGCCCTCTCAGCCTCTGTCCACACAGCCGGGACATGAGCTCTAGGGACGCCATTTGAGGCTGTGGCCAGCAGGGGGCACTCCAGGACAGACGACTTCTTTGGCCCAGGCCACAGGCATTAAATTCTTTCTGCTCTCAGAGTGCCCCTGCACCTCTCCTTCCCGAAGCCCAGACAGTCAGATGTTCAATAAACAGACTTTGGACAGGCTTCTGCACTCAACATCTGTGACCAGGCCCGGTGCTTTGGAGCGGTCCTTGAAAAGCCTCGTCAGGAGAAACTGTCCACGATGTCCAGCTGGTGCATTTATCAAGCGGGGAGATGGACACTCTCAGGGCTGCAGCTGGAGAAGTGGGTCCTCAGGGGGCTCCTTACGGCAGTGCCTGCTCAACCCAGTCCCCCATTAGGGCCCTCGCTCAGGGGTCCCCCCACGGACGTCTCATCCCCAGCCCTGCAGCCAGGCAGGTTTGTCTCCGATCCCAGGCCGGGGTCAGGTGCATCCTGACGGCAGCTCAGGGTCAGCTCAGAAGGTGCCGTGGCGTGGAGGGAGGTGCCCCTAGTTATTTCAGGGACTAGCGGGCAGCCTGGGTCGGGAGAGCACACCGTACAGACGTGTCATTACACACTACACGCAAGACAGCTCTTCCCACACCCACCTAAAGACATGTGTGATGACGACTGTACGGCCTGATAATTGGGCAGAAATAGAAATGCGTGGTGTAAATGACTGTAATTAATGCTGCCTTTGCTCAGCCCATCTTTACTCTCTGTTCCCTGCTAGCGCTTTCCCATCTCAGGCGGGCCTGGAGGTTTCTTCTGATACCAGTTTTGTGGCCATCCCGCCCTCCCCGACAGAGGCGTGGGTTTCCTGGAGGACCCTGCCTCCCCTGCTCGCGGTGCATATGGTTTAGGCAGTGCACAGGACCCAGGCCTGCCTCACAGGACAAGCGAACTCACCTGCACCCCAGCGAGTAGCAGGGCAGGAGCGGGTAGGCACGCAACCCAGCCCCGCCGATGAAACTCAACTCCTGGATTTTGATGCGATCTGCAGGGAAGCGATACATCTCTCTTCCTGCTGGCCTTTATGTGGGGAAACGGAAGCTACCCATACAGACAGTGTGCCTGAGAGTTAAGCTAAAGAAATAAACAAACAAAAACACCATCCCTGAGATGAGACTGAACCTTTTAGTTATGTGAGCCCATAAAATTCAATCTTCATCTTAAGCCAATTTGAGTTAGGTTTATGTTGCCTGCAACTAAAAGCCTCCTGTCTGCTACACATTAGGGAAGTTCACCGCCACAAGGAGATAGGTGGGGAGAGTGAACCAGTGAGACACGAGGGCTTGCACTTGGACGGGTACTAGGGAGAGAGAGAAGTGGACAGATCTGAGAAGAAATGTTTACAGGTGGCATCAGCAGGAACCTGAGTAATTGGGTTTGCTGGAGGAGAGAGAGGGCAGAGAGCAGGCCAGGGGGACCCGAGTGAAGTCATTCCCTCCTGGCAACCCAGATATCCACCTGCTGTACTCAGGAGCTCACAGCCCTTTTGGGGCAAGACTGGAGCCCAGGCCAGGCTAAGCGAGGGTGGGAAGAGCAAAGGTGACTGGTGGGTGGCAGCAGCAGGCTCTGGGAGGTGTGGCTGAGAGGAGAGACACCAGCTTCCGCTTTGCGAATGTGCATCAGGCACCCCTGGGCACCCCAGCTCTTGTCAGTGAGCTGCTGTGTGTCTGAAGGTGAGAGGCCTGAGCAATGCTCAGCCTCTGCACGCTGAGCAAGCCGCACGGTGGTTGGCGGTGGGGAGGGGGACCGAGGGCACGCGGCCAGGCACTGAGCGCACCCACGTTAAGGGAGGAAGGAGGCTGGGAACAGAGCAGGACAGTGTTTGGAGATGACGGTGCCAGAGGGCCCTCCAGAGTCATTGCCCGTCCCCCCTTTGACCTGCCTGCCATGGGCTTGTAGGACCTGTAGGGGCAGCGAGTATGTCTGGAGCGTTGCCTGGTGTGCTCAGCGCTGGCGAGTGGAGCTCAGCAACTGTTTGCTGGGTGCACGGCTGAGCGCAAAGGGAGGGAACAGAAGGCTGGTGGACCGCAGATACGAATTTGGCCTGAATTCTTTAAAAACAAAAATCAGCCTGGGACATTAGGAGACCAGGTTGGTGGTTGCCCGGAACGGGCCCTTTAGTCTGGCACCTCCGTGAGGCCTGTCTCTTCCAGTTTCGGGGCCAGAGTCCGCCCCCTCTCCCCTGTCTTCCTTATGCCATCTCAAGTCACAGCCAGGAAGGAGCTGGCAGGGAAGCGGCCCACTCCACTTCATTGTCCCTTTCCAGAGCCGGGCCCTGCCTCCACGGAGGAACAGCCCCTGGCTGCCTGCCCCGCCCCCCTGCTCCTCGGCAATGTCTGCGCTCTCAAGGCCCCAGACTTTCCCCTCTGCTGACCGCCAAGCTGCCCTCCCAGGCCCAGGGCTCTCTGACCCTCAGACACCCATCAGCGGTCACCGAACGAGGCCTGGGGGGGCACCGAACCACCACGCCGCACATCTGAAAAGCGGAAGCTGTGTCTCTTCACACACCTGCTGCCCGGTGAGTACCACGACCCTGGCCCCTGGCTGGCCTTCCTCCTCTATCACTCCTCCAGTCTCTTGAGTGCTGCCTGCTAAGTTCTTCCCAGATCTTCGGGCTTCATCCTCCTCAGTACTGTGCCTACCCAGCCCTTCCCATGCCTCCTGCTCATTCCTTCCCACCCTCCCTAGGCCCCTGCCGTGCTCTGCATGCATGTGTCTCCCCCCAGTCACGTGTGGGACCCTAACTCCCCATGTATTAGCGTTAAGAAGCAGTGCTTTGGGGAAGTAACTGAGTCACAGGGGCTCCACCCACACGACTGGGGTTGGCGCCCTTATAACAGGCTGGAGGGCACTTCCTTGCCACGCAAAGACCCAGCAAGAAAGCACCTCCGTGGAGAAGGGCCCCCAGAAGAAAGACCAGACCCACCATTGCCTTGATCTTGGCCTTCCTAGTCTCCAGAATTATGAGCAATACATTTGTGTTGTTTGTAGATTACCTCATCAAAAATATTCTATTATGGCAGCCCAACTGGAAACCGGCCTCCTCCCGATGCCCCCATCCCTGCACCCAAAGCCTGCCCCTGGCATCACCAGAGTGGCCTTTGTTGTCCCCTCGCCTCCTCTAGCCTGGTCTGCGCTCCAGACACTGTTCGGCCCAGAAGGGGTTGTGAACTCCAGAGCGTGGCAGGTGGGTATCTGGGGTGCCAGAACAGAGGCCGCAGGTGACAAGAGGCAGATGGCTTCCCGCAATGCTGGGGGCTGGTGAGCCACACTGACTGGGCTGCCCAGAGCCGACACAATGGGACACAAATTCAAGCCACCTAAGTGGTGGATAGTGGTGTTACTTGTGGCCTTAATTTGTGTGTCTCTAATGAGCAGTGGTCTTGAGTATTCTCTCAGGTGCTCATTGCCATTCATATATCTTCTTTGGTAAAGAGTCTGCTTGAATCTTTTGTTTGGTTCTAAAAATTGAGTTTAGTTAGGTGTGGTAGTGCATGCCTATAATCCCAGCACTTGGGAGGCTGAGGCAGGAAAATAGCCAGGAGTTTGAGGTCAGCCTGGGATACAGAGTGAGTTCAAGGGCAGCCTGAACTACACAGCACAACCTTGTCTCAAAAAACAAAAACAAACAAACAAAAACAAAAAAATTGAGTTTATCATCTTATGGAGCTGCAAGGATCCTTTATACAGTCTAAATACAAATCTTTTGTTAAATATATGTTGTTTGTGGTTAAAGTTTTATTGAGACATAATTCATATACCTTAAATTTTGCTCTTTAAAATGTATAATTCAGTGGCTTTTAGTATATCCACAAAGTTGTCATTGATCATTACTGTATATGTTTTGCAAATATTTCCTCCCAGTCTGTGTCTTGTTTTTGCATTTTCTTTTCTTATCAAATTATTTTGAAGATCAAATCTTTATGATTTTAATAAAGTATAATTTCTTGATTTTTCTTTTAAAATTTGAAATTTTTGTGTTGTATTTGAGAAGTCTTTGTCAACTGAAGTTCATTAAGTCTGTCCTCCTATGTTTTCTTCTAGATGTTTTAGAATTTTAGCTCTTACATTTAGGGATATGAGCCTTTTAAAATTGATTTTTTATATGGTACAAGAAAAGGGTCGAGGTTCACTGTTTGGTCTTCTTGGTCATACAGTCAACCCAGCGTCACGTATGGAAATGAACATCCTTCCACTTCTGTAAAAACTCAATTCGCCTGATATGTCTGGGTCTTCCTGGACGCTCTGTTCTGTTTCATTTGTCTATTTTTATGCCAATAACACATTTTCTTGTTTACTTTGGCCTTACATAAAGTTTTAAGACCAAATAGTGGGGTTGGGGATTTAGCTCAAGTAGTAGATCGTTTGCCTGGTAAGTGCAAGGCCCTGAGTTTGATCCCCAGCACCGCCCCCAAAACCCCCCAAAAAACTCCAAATAACAAAAACAAGTAGTGTGTGTCTTCTGAGTTTGTTCTTTTTCAAAGTTATTTTGCCTATTTCACATCCTTTCATATTAGCATAGAAATTTAGGAATCAGCTTGTCTGTTTTTCGTACAAAAAACCTTCTGAGTTTGATTGGGATTGTGTGAATCCATAGATCAATTGGAGAACAGATATCTAGCAATATAGCTTTCTGTTCCATGAACACAGGTTACTTCTCCATCATTTAACTCTTAATTTTCCTTAACAATATTTTGTAATTTTCAATGTCTGGGTCACGAATACCTTTTGACAAATTTATCCTTAAAAATTTCATATTTGTAATTCTGTCATATGCTATTGCTTCTTTTTTCCACTACTGGAGATTGAACTGAGGGCCTTCACACTAAGGTTTATCTTCAGCCCTTTTCTTAAATTAAAAAAAAATCTCAGACAGAATACTTTCAAATACAAATTTCCAATGGTTTGTTTCTAGTATTTGCACATATAATTACTACATTTCTAGTGTACAGAAATACAACTATTTATTGTGTACTGGCCTTGTACCCTTTCTAAAATTCTTTATTATTACTAGTTGTTTCTTGTAAGAAATGTAAGATTTTCTATATAGCTGATTATGTCATTTAGGAATAAAGAAGTTTTACTTCTTCCTTTCCCATTGATAAGCAGATTTTTCCTGCCCTACTGCACTGGCCAGAGCCTTCAGTACAATGTTAAATAGAAGCAGTACGGAGACCTCCTTATCTAATTCCTGATCTTTGAAGGAAAATATTCAATATTTCACTATCAAGTAGCTAAGGCTTTGTAGATATCTTTTATTAGACTGAGAAAATTCCCCTTTGTCTTAGTTTGCTGGGAGCAATTTTTATCATGAATGGAATCTAGATGTTATAAAAATATTTCCTAAGGTGATCATGTTTTTCTTCTTTAGTTTGTTAATATGGTAAATCTCGTCGATTGGCTTGTATTCATTCTATTTTACTACGGTTACAGGGATTGAATCCAGGACATTTGCTCTGTGGTACATTCCCAGCCCTTTTTATAATTTTTTTTTTTTGAGACAGTGTCTTGGAAAATCTCTAAATTGCCTGCCTGAACTTTTCATTTTCCTGCCTCAGCCTCTTGGCGTGCTGGGATTACAGATGTGCACCACCGTGCCCAGTATGATTGGCTTTTAGACATTAAGCCAAAGTTATATTCCCAGGATAAGCTCCACTTGATCAAAAGGATATATTATCCTTTTTATAATTATTTGGATTCTATCACACAAAATTTTCTTACGGACGTCACGTCTCTGACTGAGGGGAACGTGGGTCCCTAACCTGTGTGAGTCCAGTGTGTGCCCCGCCCACTCCTCCAGGGGGCGCTCTTGCAGTCTCCGTGCCTCCTCACTCTTGCCCATTGGCTCTCAGCCCTTTGCATGGCCAGCGCTTTCTTTCCGGGCAGCTGTCTTCCTAGGTACCCTGCCCTCTAATCATTGGAGCACATAATTTTATGTGCCACTTGAACATAAGGATTTTCACGTGACTTTGAACTTTCCATAGGTACTACTTAGGGATGTGACATTTTCCGTCAAGACTGGCCAAGTGTCACTGACCCTGTCCCGGGTCTGGATTGTCCCCAGCCAGGTCAGAGGAGGTGGGGCCCTGGTTCCTTCCTCACACTTTTCTGTCGCTCTGATGGCTTCTTCCTGGGAGACATTTTGTACACAAACTTCAATGAGGTGGTGATTAAGGATTGCAGAAGAGGCGCTTTTCAATTTAAACCTGTTTTTTTTCCCCCTGAATGGAGCAGGTGTCTGGAAGTCACAGTTACAGGAATAAAAGGATCATGTTATTCGAAAACTTCCTGTGATTAAACTCATCCACTTTCTGAATGAGGCTCTGTGCACTCGGGGAGGCCTCACTGTCTGTGGACCAGGGACCATTGTGGGTCCCAGAGCAGGATGTACTTTGCCCTGAGTCCTGATGAACCCCAAGAAGCCCTCTCCCCTGAGCCCAGAGCTGCCCAAGGGCTGTTGTTAGCCTATCTGGTGCCAGTGGAGGTCTGGGGGAGGAAGTAAAGGGAGCCTGCGGTGAAGGGAGAGATAAGGTAAACCGACTGCACAATACTAATCAGCAGCATTTATTAAATCTCAGTGTTATATGTTTAATCTTCACAAAACCTCCCAAGGAACAGCTTGGGAAATTACGGCTTGGAGGTGAATTAACTTTCTCAAGGTCACACAGCAATTTGGAGGTGTTGCTGGGACTCTAACCTGGATATCCTGACTATCCAGAGCCATTTCTTTTAACCACTGTGACTGTTTAGCTAGCAGAAGCCTGTCCACCCTTCTTCCCACAAGAATCCCAGGAAAGTCTGAATAGCCTGGACAGGCCCGAGCCCCCAGGAAAACTTCCCTTTTTGAACTGGCCACTGAGTGGCCTGGACACACCCAATGTCACAAGCTGCCCCGAGGCCCATTTTCATCTGGAGGGAGTCAGATGGGCCCTCTGCCCAGTACAGGCCTCTCCTGCCTCCATGCCCGCATGCTGTTCCCCCAGCCCCACAGACCTTGTCCTTCCCTGAGCTCTGAAAGAAGCAGAAATTCTGTACAGTTTTCTTCTTTAGAATTCTCCAGGTGTTCTTCCAACTCCACTAATGAAGATACTAAGGCCAGGAGCTAAGGGATAACTTTTCCACAGAGATGGAAACAAGATTTGAGCTGATGGTTGTTTGGGCAGAATTCTGGTATGCTGTGACTCACTGGTGGCAAAACTCTTCACTTTTCCAAGAACCTTCTTTGTCTATTACCCCATTTGTGAATCCTCGAGTACTTATCGAGCAAGCAGGAAGCGGAGGATGCCCGCTCCCCGGGGTGAGTGGCGGATCAGGGCAGATAACGGATATTGCCTTCTTAATCCGCAGCTGCCTTGACCACACAAATTAATTTCCAAGGCTTCTTCTAAACCATTCTGTGGATTAATTATGGCCTGTGTGGGGTCAAGATCCTTGGAGAAAGGCAACAAAAACAGACTTACACAATGTGAGCATAACAGGGGCTTGTGGAAAAGATGCCGGTTTGAGCCAGTGAGGACCAGCCACACCGTGCCTTAGAGTCTGCCTGCTCCGGGTTCCCTGCTGGCACAGCCCCCACCCTCAGGGAGTCCTACCAGACGCACCTCCACCCACAGGATTTTGGAGTTGTCACCAAAATCACAAATATCAGCAAGAGCGAGGCCTCCCTGGGCCTCACAGGGACTGGACACATGTTCAGTGCTTTCCTATATTAGCTCGACTTGCAGATGAGGAAACTGAGGCAGAGGACGGCACAGCAAGTTGCCCGAGATCGATAGTATGTGGCGGGCCCAGGATTCCCAGGTGGCTAGTGCCCAAGCTCACATCTTAACCACACCAGCGCTGTGGACCTCTTGCCACAATCTCTGGTGATTCTTTCTGCTTTGTGTCCCTCCTTTGGGAGTCAAAGTCCCAGCATAGTTCTGAGCTGATCTCATGTCCCCACTTTCAGGGAGAGGAGAGGAGACCACATGTTCTGCCTCAGTATCCACAGTGGGAGGTGTGGAGGTTTCAGATGCTAGCAGGCCTCAAAGGTCCCCACTGGACTCAGTCCTTGCGAGAGCTCTTGCCACATCTGCCCTCAAAGCCCAAGTCTGCAGATGGGAATCAAAGACACACAGACTCTGGGTCCTTAGCAAACAGGGATGACCGTTCCTGGGTTCCGGGGTGGAACAAGTGGCCTGTGGCATGGGCTGTTGGCCACTAATGGGGACATCTGGGCGGGAGCCCTCTAGATACCCAGAGTGATGATGTTGGCAGCCCTGCCCCTGGAGCAGTGGCATCTCTCCCGCCTCCTTGGGAGACAGCAGCCACTCCCCTGTCCCTGGAGGCGTAGCTCAAGGAGAGCAGAGATGCTATCTTTGTTTGGCATTTTTCAATGTCAGCAGTAGAGAAGCAAATTCAGCCCAAAGGGCTGTTTAATTGCAATATAAAAAATCATGCTTTTTCAAGGGAAAAGGGAGCTCTCCACCCCTCCAGTTTCCAGCGCAACACTGTATCTGCTGATTCTGTCTCATTCAAATCCAAACAAGCACATTCATCATTCCAAAAAGTGCCATTCAAGCGACTGCTCTCCACAGGCCACGCTTCGCCTGAAATGTTCCCGAGTCCAATTAAGCCTGGTGCAAGCTACTGAACCCAGAGGCGGAAGCACAGGGAAGAGGCTCCTGTGGTTCCCTGGAAAATGCTTTCTGGCTCCCCAAGTACCCCAGGGCAGAAGGAAAACTGGCAGGAGGGCTGGACCAAGTCAGAATTCCCAGCCAGGGCCAACTCTGAGCTGGGCTTGTTCCTTCCCCTCTCTGGGCTCAGTTCCCGTCTGTAAAACCAGTTCAGACTAGGTCAGGGATGCAAGTGGGTGGCCGAGCAGCCATTCTCCCTGGCGTGGCCCATGCCACCTTCTCTAAGTACTCAAGCTTTTACTTCCTGGGTCGGGGTCAGCCTCCGAGTCCTTCTCCACATAGCACTCCATGGCCCTCGGCATGCAATGTGCAGCCACCCTGAATACAAGAGTCCCCTGGGTCCCTTCCAGGTGACACAGTTGAACTTGGAAAACAGCAGCAAGAGCTCACAGTCCTCGCCATGTGCTTCCTGTGGCTGGACAGCATTCTGAGCGCTCTGCTGTCTTCGATACCCTGCGATTGCCCAAGCATCACCGATGTCCCCGTTTTATGAGACAGACAGAGTAAGTAACTTGCCCAATGTTACTCAGACCATAAGTAGTGGAGTTGGGATTCAGACCCAGCCGTCTGGTTTCCAGATTTTGAGTTCTTAACCCCACCCCAGGGCATATGTAAATCAGTCAACGCAAAATCCATCCTCTGGATGGAGACCAGAGCACACCTAGGCTACATTTTTGTCCCCATCACTTTGTGCTGAATAAGCCAATGAATGAATAAATGAAGTGAAAACTAGAAAAACACCAGAGATTGCAGAGTAATAATGATATTAATAAAGGCTGCTACTTAGTAAGAGTTTGTTGTGTACTACACACAATACTGCCCCACTTGGGAGGACCTGTGGTGGACTAATATGGTCAACTTGAGCCAGAAGGCCCAGCTGGACTGAGTTGGTGTGATGCTGGGCGTACGAGATCCACCTGAGGGTTGTTGCTGCTGCAACATACGGCAGAGTGGGAGCCGTAGCTAGTTGGCGGGCTGTTTCCCAGGAGAAGCTCTGCTGCGGCTGGTTCTTCCAGAGGGGGCTCGGCTGTCCTTGTTGAGAAAGGAGCTCGGGGCCTTGCTGTCGTCGAGGATGGTTGCTGTTGCTTTGGAGGAGCTCTGGTTGTCATCTCTGCTGCGAGCATTGTATCCTGACTCCAGCCATCATGTGCAGACACGGACGTACATGGGACAGTGCTGTGGGCTCCCAGCCCTCAATTGGATCTTTTGGGTCTCCAGTGCCTAGATGGACATTCGGCACCTTCTGCATTTGGCTTCTGGGTGAATATTGTAAATGTCCCCTATTAAATCTGCTCTCTTAAGACCATTGGTTCTAGCAAACCTAACTAACACAGGAGCTCAGTAACTATTTGCTGGAAAATGGTGTAGTGACACTTGCCCTCAGTGTTCCCTGCCTGTCCCCACTCCTGCTCTTGCCTCCTCACGAAGGCCGGGACCTAGGGATAGGAACAATATGACCCCACAGGCAAGGCCTTTCAGTTTTTTGACTCTGACCCATAGAAAGAAACTTGTGTTACCTACAAGCTCTGATATGACACTCCCACAAGGCAATATTTGCTCTTCCAAGTTACAAAGTATTATAACTTTCTCTCCTATGCTATCGAAAGAAACTGCTAGTGGTGGGTGACTCACTAAGTTGATTTCAGCGTGCGTTGGGGGGTTGTGTCATTTGGAAAACATCACGTCACTCAGAGGTTATGCATTAATAATAACACTAATTGCACACTCACTATCAAACGTGCAACTTGTCAGCTTTCGGACACATGCAGGAGCCCCATTAGGCAGGTTATTACTGTCTGTATTTTTCAAACAAGGCAACTGAGGCCCACAGAGCCTGAGTCACTTAGCAGTGCCTGATGCATCAGTCAGCTACGGCTGTAGAGCCATCTGTAACCCCCGGCAGCCCGGAACAAGGAATGCCTGTCTCTCGAGAGACCGTGGCCTGGCTGGAGGGTCTGCACGCCTTGAGCGCTCTGCCTCTTTCTGTGACTATTGGGCCATAAGGGACTCGTTCTTTCCGCAGTAATGGCAGTGGCGCAGAGGATCAAGCCCTGCTGCAAAGCACATTTTCAGGCTCTGCTTGCTTCGCATCTGCCAAGTCCCACGTCATGGGGACGCACTGTTGCACTTTCAATTACGGCTTTGAGCTTGTTGGAGGAAGGGCGAGACGCAGAGCTGTGCGTGGCGGCACGAGGGCTCGACACGGTCCATTTGGACTGCTTCTGGGGCATGGAGTCAAACAAAAACTGCATTCAGGAGCCACCGTTTACACATTCTACTTCTTTGTTTTTGTGCTTCCAGTGAAGTCAGTCCTTTAAGAAAAGAAGGAAAGAGGGATGGAGAGCTTAGATGTGGACAAATGGCCTTGCATCTCTACACTGAAATTCTTTCACCTTCAAAATGACAATACAGATACATACAGCTGAACATGCCATTGAGTGACAAAATCAGGTTACAGCACAGCACACGGGCAGCGTCTCGGATTTGCGGCCTGGCACTGGTGTGTAGCGTGTATGCATGGAGGGATGTCGGGAGAGGGTTTGTGTAAATCTTTGCGGTGCCTCCCTCACACCGACAGCACCTAGAGTGATTCTTTTTTCCATGTGCTTTTGCTGTTCCGCATCAAAGATTTTTTTTTAACCAAGAGAATGCATTGCACAGCTCATCAGAGAAAGCAACAAGGGTGGTCATATTTTGCTAAACAAATAACAAAGCCACCGTGCCCCGGCCTGGCCTGTCCCCACAGCTCCCTGACGGAGGCCATCTCCACCCCGGCTGACCCCTCCAGAGCCCAGACAGGGTGTAAGCCGCACGCACCCCTTCCACATGCTAGCTCCCATCCTACCTCCTCCTGCTCGCCACCCCGAACACTCTGGACATCTCATCTTTCACATTCCATCCCCCCTCCCCATTTCCATGACCTTTAACAATGTGGAGTTAGTCTCCACTAACACCTCGTGAGGCTAAAAGGCGTCGCTCATTCATTTGCCTCGTGCCCAATATCTGGCCACTCATTCATGAAATACTCACCAAAGCCCACTCTGCTCCGGGGTCTGTGCTGGCTGCCAGGGACTCGGAGCTAAGTCAGATGCCAGCCCTCAAACTATCCCAACCCAGACTGTGGCACGGAGAAATGCTGTAGGAGCACAGAGGAAGACTTTGAAAGCTCTGCTACCCGCCAAGCTCACAGATAGGAAAATACCAATCACCACCTTACCAAACAGACGAGGCACAACAAAGCTGCTGTGTCATTGCTGGGCGACCCTGAGAGGGCTCTATGAGGGACAGCAAACACCAGGGCAGACGGCGTCACTCCTGCCCTCTCATGACCAGGGCAGACCCTGCTAATCAAACAGGCGTCTTTCCTCACGTACTTCCGAATTACTGTCAGTTCAACCCTCCCTTGGTTTCTATAGGCTACTGAGTCCAGGAGCCCCACTGATACCAAATTCCAAGGATGCTCAAGTCTCTTACATAAAATGGCATAGTATTTGCACATAAGATGTACACACCCTCCTGTGCACCTTAAATCCTCTCTGGGTTACTTATAGTACCCCCTACAATCTAAATGCTAGATAATTTGTTATACTGTATTGTTTAGGGAAGAATAACAAAAAAAGTCCTCAAGTCCAGTCCCTGATGGGAGAATGGGGATGTGGAGAGGCAGGCTCAGAGGCACAGAAGTTCACTCCCCGCTGCTTGCTTATAGACACAGAGGGAACTGAGTGCAGAGTTCACAGCTCCAGCCTGGCTCCCCGCACCTTGGACAGGTGGACTGCTGCTGACAGAGGGGAGGAAAGATGATCCTCAGCTGAAGAAATCTAGGAGGCACTGTGGCAGGTGGCTTTTGGCAGGCCTTGTAAATTGCCAGGAGGATTAGGGAGGATAAATAATCCAGACTACGCCAGGCCCACACAGTAACAGGCCCAGCATGGACGTATTTCATATCTGATCTCACTGGAACAGACCAAAATTATGGACAAAGTGCGCAAACCTAAGCAGCCGTACCTGGTAATTTACACTGTTCACTGTCGTTTTTAATTCCCCGTGTCTGGCTCTCTTTGACCCAAGAAACACTAAATCTGGCTGCTTGAAGAACTGCTTCATGTCACAGTATGCCCAAGAATCTTTCTCAAGGCTTGGTTGCTTCCCATGGAGCATCCACACATGGGAAGCCTGGGGACCTACCCTGTGGCCCTGCTGTGGGGACTGAACAAGAGTCTAGCAAACAAGGACGTTGATGCGTGGCCTGTGTGTGTGCCGCATCAGACACCCAAACACACATGCTTACTTGTGTGCCTACATCCATCAGCCCAATCACACTTCAGGCATTGGAAGGGGCTAGGGGCACAGGTATTGGAGTCACACAGGCTTGGATTGGAGTCTTTACACTTATGAGTGGTGGGGCTTTGGGTGAGGTATTCAATCTCAGCCTCAGTGCCCTCGTTTGTGAATAGGCTGATGAGACCTACTTGACAGGGCCATTGGGAGGCATACATGCTAAGAATATGTGTATGATGTGTAGCACGGCTCATGGAACCCTATTAGTGCTTTAAACATGAATGTTATCATCATAATCCCAGTGCTGTGGGAGGCTGAGACAGGAGGATTCCAAGCACAAGCCAGGCCTAGGCAAATTAGCATCTTAGGGAGACTCTACTTTAAAAATAAGAAAGGGTTAGAGATGCAGCTCAGTGTGAAGACCCTGTGTTCAATCTCCAATACTTCTTTTTTTTTTTTTTTCCTGGCTTTGTAGTTCAGGTGGGCCTTGAACTCATGCGGAGTCCAGGCTTTCCTGGAACTCTTGATGATCCTCCTGCCTCAGCTTCCCAAGTGGTATGTGCCATCATGCCCCATGCAATCTCCAATTCTGAAAGAAAGATTATCATCAGAGTTACTGTCTGGACACAGGATGCTGGACTTCCCTCCAGCCCCAACCCCTGCCTGGGGCCTTTCAGGGCCACCCTGGGGCCAAGGTTCATATGGACCCCAGTGGGACACGGAGGACGGACTCTGATTGGATGGACAGATGGATGGGTGACTGCATAGGATGTTTGACTGGGTTCTCAACACCACACAGGGATTTGGGCAAGCTCAAGTTTAACTTCCCTGGTGTCCAACTGACCCCTGCTTCCCTCAGTAGGCCACCACGCCTCTCCGTCAGGGGATTTCCCTAAGCCCCTCTCAGGTCTATCTAGATGCTCAGCCAGCCCACTTAGACCTTGTCACACCTCCTGCTTTGTTTTGGCACGTCCGATCTGAGGTCCTCACCTTCAACAAGGTCCCTGTGCTGGGCTCAGCAGGGTGCTCCGTGGGCACAGGGCCGGCTCTGGGCTCGGCCTCAGCAGTCCAGGCGCCTGACAGGGTGGTCAACAGGCAGGTGAATGGGGAGGCTCCGGTCCCTTCAAAGTCTGCAGAGGCACGCAGGGTCGCAGAGTCTTGGTTTGGCCCAGCCGTGGGCACCTTTCCTCCCCAGATCTCATCAGAGGCTGCAGCGAGTCACCCTGCTCTGCAGTCGGCAGCTGGATGTCTCAACCAGACGGCCCAGGCAGTGCAGAGTGGCAACTTCCTCCTATCTCCCGGGGTCACTTGACACTCAGGAAATTGCTTTTCATGAATTCAGGCACAAGGCAGTCCAAGGGGAGCCACCACCTCAGGATGAGCGACGGCGGGCAGCATGGAGCACCTGGCGAGGGAGAGTGGAGGTGGTGGTGGCTCCAAGGCACCACTGTCCCTCGGCATTCAGCCTGGCCGGAGCCAAGTCATGTGGGACCCCCAGGGAGAGACATCCCCAGAGACGGGGTGGAGGTGGCTCCCTGAAGGAAGCACCTAGTGCTGGCTGCTAGTGCTGATGCTTGGTTCCCGCTTTCTGAAATGAGTGCAGTGGCCTCTCCCATTTGTCCTAAGGACCAAACAAATGAAAGTCATAGCAATTAAAACAATGCTTCCATTGGTACAGCACACTGCGGCTAGCTCTGCTCCTTCCCCGCCGGAAACGCCATGGAATGCTCTCGCCTCACTTGGGAGCTGCCACATTCAAGGGCTCTGTGGACCTTGTGCTCCTTTCTCCTCTGCCTTCGTGGCTCCTCTGCCACCCCTCCCGCAAGGGCAGTGCCGTGCCTGACTAGGGGCAGAGTCAGTGAGGGGCAGGGAGGGGATGGGATGCCCAGGGCACCCGGCTCTCCTGCCCAGGAGAAGAATCGAGGGAAGAGAAAAGTCACACCCAGATGTGGGCTGACTGTTGCGCTGCATGCCCTGATGCTCCTAACAAGCACCCTGGGTAGACAGGGATGAACAGCCCATGTTACAGAGGGAGGAGCAGGGCTGCACCGAGGGCAAGAAGCACCTCCTAGCCCCATGGCTAGGACGTGGCAGAAGCAGTACCCAGACTGCTCTGGGGTAAGAGTGGGTGGATGGGGACAGACAAATAATGACATGAGTCTTGGATGTGTAGATAGACAGGTGAGTAGACAATGGATGGTGGTGGATGATGACTTTGAAGAGTGCAGGTTAAACTATAAGTTAATGATAAAACAAAAAGATTGGGCCAGACTTTATCCCTGAAGCTCAATCGGGGCCCCCTGAACTAGTCTCTACTGGGCCTCCCAGCCCAACAGGGGAGGCCTTCGCCTGTGCCCAAGCCCCTGGAAGCCCGGGTAGCAGCAGGCACATGAACAATAAAGGACATTGACTTCCATCCACGGCCCATAGGAGGGCTCCCCCTCCTCTTGTCCCCTGGCTGCTTCCCCTGCCTACCCTGTCCACAGAGGTGTGAGGGCACAGGCCGAGGGGCCATCTGGCAGGGAAGCGGGAAGTCCTGTCTGGGTGGACTCTGCATCGGAGAGGCTCAGGCCGCCAGAATGGTCACAGCTTACTCCTGCTGAAAAGGGGAGGCCCACCTGTGGCGGCTTGGCAAGGAGGGCTGTGTGTTCCCTGGGCGACCCTGGTGGCCGGCAGTGCAGCGTTATTTCCCTAGAGCTGCTGGCCCCAGCGTCTCATCATCAAAGCATAGCCTTCTCCATTATTCACCAGGCCAGGCTCCCCCACACCCCGCTCAGGCCACTCCTCCCCGCTGCCTTGAACATCAAACGCTCCTCTCTCTGTATGCCTGTTTTATTTTTAAATACACTCATTTCCTTCCTCATCTCCTAGTCCATCTGCAGGGACAGCTTTTTCTTCTAGTTGCTCAGGCCAAAAACCCTGGGATCATCCTAGAAGAATCCGTATTTCCCACCCACACCCATCCAGCAGATCCTCAGGCATCTCCTTGAGATTCCAGTATCCCAGCACCAACAACTACCTCGCCTGAGCACACCGAGTCCTCTGCCTGTAGCCCTTGTGGTCCCCTCACAGCTCAGCGGGTGGAATGTTTCTTCAAACCCAGGTCACTCCCTCCAGGCTCAGAGCCTTACTCGGCTCCCGACTCACTGGAGCCAAAATCGAATGGCCCCAGCTGACCTGGCCCTGTGCCCTTTCTGAGCCCCACATGTCCTTTCTAATTCTGCTCCTCCCCACAACCTGCCCCGGCCTCCTGGATGTCCCTGGGGCCCTCTGCGCATGCTCCCTCCTCAGGGCAGCCCCGGCTGAGCTGCCTAGGTGCGGCTCACCCACCAGCCTCCTCCACGTGGCCTCCTTTTGCAGTGGGCACCTCCACCCTGCTTCCCTGCTCACCTTCATCTTCCATGGAGTCCACACCTCCTGAAAGCTACATAACTTGCTTCTTGACTGTGTGTGCTGTTCCTTGTGCCCTGCCGACATTCAATAGAGGCAGAGATTTTTACTTCTCTTATCCATCTTCCCATCTGAAAGCCTAAGTTTGGTACCTTGTGGGCACTCAGTAAATATTTTTGAGATCAGAGGTTGTTAGAAATGCCCTTGCTGTAGAAGTTGTCCACCCTGAGGTTAAAAATAGGAAAAACAGAAGACAGAAGAAAGTTAAAAATATCAGTCTTATCAGTTGAACACAGCTTACCATCAATATTTTGGCGTCATCTTGTCCCTTTTGTTAAAATTTAAGTAACAAGTGCCATGAATTGCTTGTCTGCTACACTGTCCCAGACCATTTCTAAAGGTCATTGTAACCTTTTTCACAATAAGCCGTGTGGCAGATGTTGCGTCTATTTTTCAGACAAGAAAAGAGAAGCCCTGAGAGATGAAGAAGTCTGCTAAAGTCTAAAAACAGTTAATGTTAACAACTGTGTTACTCCTGGACATAACATTTTTTGTCAGCCTCTTTCCACTTAATTATTATCATGATAATGTTCACCTGTCATTAAAGCTATTTGCAAACATAATTTTTAATGACTACATAGCAGTCTGCCAAGAGGGTATGTTACTTCTATAATCGATCTCTTATTGTTTCAAAATTTTGGATACTTCTAACTTCTTTTGTGTTTAAGAACATTCACATTCACACAAATACTAAATGAATGTTGCAAAACACAAAGCTTTTCTCACATTTCTGATTATTACCTTCATCTATATTTTTAGAAAGGAAAACCCCAGAGAAGAAGCTGCACAGACTTTAGCAAAGCCCCTGGAGCTGCAGTGTGACTCAGTGGTAGAGCGCTTGCCTAGCAGGTGGGAGCCCCTGGGTTCAATTTCCAGGACGGCACACAAAACATGTATCTAGGTCCAGATGCCTGTTAGCAACTGCGATGGCTCAGTCCCAAGTGTGTGTGTGTTAGGGGACTTGGGGAAGAGGAGGGGGGACCTCTCATATGTTTTCCTGCAGTGTCTTTCCCCTTCTCATGGGCCAGAACGGGCTCCCCTTCCTCGAGGTGGGTGAGATGCTTGCTCATTATTGAAGCCCCAGCTCTCCACATGGCTGCAGCCACGGCCTTCGGCCCACCGCATTAATATTGCAGGCATCTCCTGAGGACCTAAATATTTGATCAGAGTGCATGCCAGGCTGCCAGTGAGCTGCTTTCAGAGCAAATTAGACCCTCCTCCCCTCCTGCTGCCTGCAAGGCAGTGTGCTTGAGTCCCGACCGCCATTGGATGATGTGGTCAGTTTCGGTGGAGAGCTACTCACGGTGGGAAGCCAGGTTAAAACAAGAAAGGTGCACATTAGAGCAGCCCCAGGCTTCATTCTTGATGTTCCACCTCGCACAGCCTGCAAGCAGAGTCTGCCATCGGAGTGGGAGAGGCAGGGTGCACAGTAGGTCCAAGAAGTGGACTTGTCCTTAGCAACCGGGGACGTTCATTCAGTTCGTCCACTCACCACTTATTAGGCACCTCCTGAGTACTAGGCCTAGTACTCTGTATTTTACATGATGTTTTAAAGGATTAGCTTTAGAGTAGGAATTGTTATTTGTCTAATATTACCCCAATTTTATGAAGAAGGTCGTTGTTTCCATTTTACAGATGGGGAAATAGAGACTCAAAGACTCAACTAAGTTTCCAGAGGCTGACCACAGACCTTGACCATCCATTCTACACTTAGAACTGGACATGATACCCTGGATGCTGTCTCCAATCCTGAGGATTCTAATTATTGCTGCTTCCAGAGGAGGGTACTCCGTGAATGTGATCAAGGTGTGTAAAGACCTGGTCACAGTGGTGTTGCTCGTGGTAGTGATAAAAATAGTGCTACGTCCCATGACTGGATCCGTTCATGCACACGATAATCCACGCCTGCTTCCCTCTTTCCTTCATTCATCCGGTTGTTCATTCTCCAGACACATTAAGAACGGCAGGGACAGCCGGATGTGGTGGCACACACCTGTCATCTCAGCTACTTGGGAGGCTGAGGCAGGAGGATTGTAAGTTCAAGTCCAGCTTGGGAAACTTAGAAAGACACCGCCTTAAAAACAAAAGAACAAATAAATAAATAAAACAGGGGCAGGGATCCCGCTGCCACCTCATACCCTTGGAATGACTTCCCGTCACACTCTGAGCAGAGCTCAGCCTCCTAAGCACACCGTGCCGCCCATCCCTCCAGTGTCTGTTTCTCCGTGGCGTGGGCGCCTTCTTGGTCACCCTCTCCCCCTCTTCCTGCCGTGTGCCCGTCTCAGCAACACCTGCCTCCTGGGGGGCCTGCGGCAGGGAGGCCTCTCTGTTTATTCCACCACCCCGTGGGAGTTTCTCACTGAATCCTCTTACTTTGTGAGTTCGTGTTTGCTGTCCGCTTGAAACTGCAAAGGCCCTCGGGGACAGGGACTGGTCCAGTTCATTGCTGTGCAGGAGGGAGGGAGGAGGGAGGGTGAGGATGGGGTGGGGGCGGGGACAGGCCAGCCCTCTGCCCTGCATGGACCCAGACTGGCTGCGCCTGGCACCTGCGGGGCCTCTACCGCTGCACCGCCTGAGAGAGAGAGAGAGAGAGAGAGAGAGAAAGAGAGAGAGAGAGGGAAGCAGGACAGGGGCCTTCGACCATGGCGCCTGTGAGCCCCTGCAGGCCTGGGACTGGTGGCCCAGTCCCCGCCCTCCCAGCAGCCAGGTGAGGCCACCAGCCCTGCTTGTCATTCTGGCCACGCTTTCCTCCCTCGAGCTTCCTGCTGCACCAGGAGTGGTTTAGTGATAACGTCCAAATAAATTATTGAAGCGACTTTCTGCGAGGCTGAGATGAAACCCCAGGCTGCTGGCCTCTGTGGGGGCTGGGAGGCTCAGCTCTGTGCTCCTGGGCCCCTTTCCTCCCAGCTGCGGCCTGCAAGAGGGCGTGAATCAGCAGGCAATGGCACTGGGAGGTGAAGGGGCCGTGCGCCTCTGCCTCTTGGCTTCAAGAACCCACAAAGGGAGGCCGGCGGGGTCCAGGCCTGAGAGGACAGGAAGGAGCCTGTCCCAGAAGTTCCACAGAATTGGGATGGGGCGGAGTGCAGGGAGGGTCGAGGACACCATGGGGGTCCCCAAGAGGCACATGGCTGTTGTCTGAGGAGATGCTAAAGACAAAAATCAAGGCTGGGCCTCCTGGGCCCTGCTACAGCACACTGGGGCCAAAGCGTGCTGGACGATGACAGCACAGCCCTCTCAGCAGGTGCGGCGACGTCGGCACCCCCAGAACAGGGTGGGGTTGAGCCTACACACAGGGGTTGGGGGACATGAGCAGTGCCTTCCTGCTTTCCTCAAGAATCAACTGCATGGCGGCGACAGGAAGGGCCTGTGTCTTAAGCTAAGGACCAGGGGCGTCCATGCCGGTCACTGCTAGCCCTGTTGTCCCCAGCTCACTGTGCTGGCACCATCTGAGGTTCTGAGGCCCTGTGGAGAGGCTGGAACCACGTAGCCACCCTGGCTGAGGGGCTTGCTCCAGGGCCCACGTGACCCCTGAGCCCAGTGAGGGCTCTTGTCCTTCCCCTGGGGGGAGTCTGTCTCCTCTCTCCCAAGCTTTCCTGGAAGTCCCCCTCACAAGCATAACTTCCCCAAGGAGCATTTGAAATCCAGAGCAGGAGGAAGTGGCTGGCAAACATCTGCTCACGCCTTTTGCCACAAGCCTCCCCAGAGTCAGGAGAACAGAGTTTTGCTATCGGCAGCATTCTTCGGAGCTCTTAAGATACAAGACTGTCTCTTCCTTGGTGCCAAGGTGAATGACAGGGCAGCCTGCTGGCCAAGGGGAGCAGGACAGGGCCTTGTCAGTCTTGGGCCGGAGTCAGCTGGGGAATGGGTGCCTGAGCTTTGGATTTCCTTCTGAAACTGTCAAGGGCGAGTGACTGCCTGGTGGGCGGGCACTGTTCAGGGTGTCCTTGAAATGTGTCTTTGGGACACGGTGTGGGGCAGAGGACTTAAGCCACGCAGGCTGAGGCCCTGGCTGCGGTGTGTGATCTTGACAGAGCCTCCTGACCTCTCTGAGCACCCACCTTCTCATCCGTAGCATTAAAGTAAAGCACCTGCCTGTGATGAGGCTCACACTCTCCTCACTTCTCCCAGGGCTGGCTGGTCCAGCTCCCTCAAGTCCCCTAGTGCTCAGCACGGAGCGGTGTACATGAATCCCAAGGTCCTCAGGGCAGAGAGCAGGGACACTGGATGAGGTGCTGGCCCAGGAAGCGAAGAGGCCAGGAGGGAGGAATGAGGAGGTCTGAGGAGGCCATGGTCTCTTCCTTGGCCTCAGTTTCCCTACTGTCAGTGAGGATCACGGTCCCTGCCCTGCCTGTGGCTCACCTTTCCTTTGCTGGGACAAAACACCCGACATTCACAATTTAAAGGATGAGAGGTTTGTTCCGGCGCATGGGGCCAGAGTTCCCAGCCAGAAGCATTATGGCAGAGAGGCGTGGAGGAGGACATCCGCTCGGCACACGGCAGCCAGGAAACAGAGTACGGGAAGAGCTGGAGGAGAGGACGGGCCAGCGCAAGGGTACACTCTTCCAGGTTACTCCTGCAGTGACCTACTTCCTCCAGCTAGGCCCCGCCTCCTGACAGCACGTTTGCTGCGCGCTCACGGTGGATTGATCTGCTGACGAGGTGAGCACCCTACGTTCTAATCGCACCTGTGAACGCAGGAGCCTTTTGTGAACCGGGCTACAGGTGAAATAATAGCAGCGAACCCTTACACGGTGCTCCCTGGAGCCTCTGCCACCCAGATCCAGACATGTACTCCCTCCCTTAGTCCACACAGCAGCTTGCAAGGCAGCCCATCATCCCCCCGACACATGAGGACACAGGTGCAGCCACCTGTGGCGGGCGGTGGCTAAGGCTGCTTCACCCCACCGAGTCACCCCACCGTGCTGGTAGGGGAGGAGATCTCAGGTGTCAGCGCTGGCCCTCGCCACCGTCTAGACCCAGGCGGTGGTGGGCCTGGCCACGGTCACCAGCCTTGTGGTGCCCAGACTCCCAGACCAGGGAGCTCTGGCCTGCCCACTGGAAAAGTGCAGCTGCAGAGGCTGAACCCCAGAAGCAAGGCTGTGGGTAGGACTGTGGGGGGAAGGAGAGGGGGAGGTCTTGGGTAGAGGACAGGCTGTCGCCAGTGGCGGCAGCAGCAGCAGCAGCCTCCATCCCTGGCCAGGGGATTGCATCACCCACCCACCTCCCAACCCTCAGGAACCCCGTGATTGCTCCAGAGGGTGAAGAGTTGCCGTTGCCTGGGGAGAGGGTTGCTTTCTGAGGTCTGTGTCACCTGGGAGGCTCCTGGTGGGAACCCACCTGCTCCCAACCAGAGAGCAAAAGCAGGAAGCAACATAGCCGCAAGCTCAGCTGGGCTGGGCCCCCAAATTCATCCTCCTTCAGTCCCTACACCACCTCCTTTGAAGGATTGTTGTGGCAGCCCTTCTAACAGAAGAGAAACTGAGGATTAGAAGGTTTGGGAAGAAAATAGTTGGGCCTCTGCATCTGTGGCGCCAATCAACCGTAGACTAAAAATATCTGGAAATGTATTTCCATCTGCTCTGAACGTGTACAAAGTTTTCTTGCCATTGTATTCCTTAAACAATATAGTAGAACAACTATTTGAATAGCGCTTACACTGTATTAAGCATTGTAAATAATCTAGAGATGATTCAAAATATGCGGGAGGTCGTGCATAGATTATGTGCAAATACTGTACCACTTTATGTAAGAGACAGAGCGACTTCGGGTTTTAGCTTCCTGGTGGTGGAAGGCAGGTCGCGGACACCAAAGGGTGATGGTGCACTGAAGGCCCAGGGGGCAGCTAGCAGGGAGATTCCCTTCAGGCCGATGCGAGCTTGCATACAGGCTAAAGACTGAGAGCCAGCGTTTACTGAGCTCCTTTCTGTGCCTAGCAATGTTTAGGCTGTTAGCTCTATCTTACAGACGAGGAGATTGAGACCCAGAATAGAGGAAGCGGCCAACCTAGATCACACAGCTGGCCGAGTGAGTTACTACCTAACAGTTCTCCACCTGCCTGGAAGATGTAGTCAGTTAGGGGAACAGATTCTTACCAGGGCCCAGGCAAGGCCACTGGGGTTGACATAGCTAGGCCCGTGGGGGATAGAGAAAGAACAGTGCTGGTGAAGAAGGGAGCACTGGGACACCTGGTGTGCTCCTCTTTAAAAGGCATGATGAACGTGGCGAGTGGTGAGTGGTGACACACACTTGTAGTCCCAGTTATTCGGCTGAGACAGAGAGAGACACTTGAGCACAGGAATTCAGGGCTAGCCTGGGCAACACAGGGAGACCTTGTGTCAAATAGGCAGATGGAGGACAGATAGATAAGGACAGACATTCCAGGCATGGGAACAGAAAGGCATGGGGCAGGGCTGATTAGGATGCTCAGAGAATTGAGGGGAGCTGGGAGGTTGGAGCCCTCGGTCTGGAGAGTAGAGGGGAGGGAAGGAGGGCAGGTGGCTCCAGGTTGGGACCCTTGGGGAGTAGAGAGCCTCTCTAAGGTTAGGAGCACAGGTGTGGGAAGTGGCTGAATGGAGACACACAAGGCCCAGCCAGGGAAGCAAGACCAGGAGGCCAGGTGGAGTGGACACCTGTGGGGCTCCTGGGATCTGACGCCACAGCTGTGGGACCCAGACTCTGGAATTAGACACCCCTGGGTTTAAGACGTGGCTCTGCTATTACTAGCAGGGGCCTTGGAGAGTCGCTTGCCCTCTCTGCTGCTTTTCATTTAACCCCTCCAACCAAGAAGGTAGGGACTGTCAAAGCCTGTGTCACCATGGCTTTGTAAAGATCCAGACATTTGGGCCCACCACAGGTAACCTAGATGGGCCACCCCGGCTCCTGGGTGGCCAAAACTTGACTGGCTCTGCTTGACTTCTCAACTTCTTCCATTGCCCAATCCTGCCCCCTCTTCCCTAGATATTGATCCTTAATAAATATCTTCCACATCAAGGTTCATCTCGAGGTCTAATCCCAGAAAACCTACCTTCGATAGGGCCTGTTTGTATTTCAGCCAACACAACCAGGCTAACATGGGGTAGTGCCCACACACTGATGCACGAGCTGCATGGCATTCTGGAGCCAGTTCTCCAGCCCCTCACCTCAAGGAGGAGCAAGGAGTAACCCAATGAAAAGAGAGAGCCTTGATGCAAGGTGAGCAGGTTGGGCCTCAGGGGGCTGAATGGTTGCCCCTCAGAAGCTACGCCCATGTCCTCATCCCCAGGATATGTAATGTTACTTTACTTGGAAAGAGGGTCTTTGTAGAAGTAAACAAGGGCTAGGGATTGCTCAGTGGTTAGAGTGCTTGCCTTGCAAGCACAAGGCCCTGAGTTTGATCCCCAGCACTGCCCCGTCCCCCCTCCCCACCAAAAAAGAAGTAAACAAAGATTTTGAGGTGAAGAGACCATCCTGGATTATGCAAATGGGCCCTAAATCCAGAGATGAATGTCTTTACAAGAATGAGACAGGAAAGTGACACATGGTGAAGAGATGATGTGTGGATGGAAGACTGGAGTGATGTGGCCACAAGCCAAAGAAGCCAGCAGCCACCCAAAACGAAAAGGCCAAGGTGAGAACCTCCCTCAGAGCCTTAGTGGGGAACATGGCCCTGTTAGCTTGATTCAGATTTGAGATTTCTGAAATTTGAATTTCAGCCCTGTGAGAGAATGTATTCCGGGTTTTTTGGTGGGGGGATTGTTTTTATTTTCGAGTCACACAGTGTGTGATAATTTGTTACAGCAGCTACAGGAAACGAATACAATCTGCATCTCCAGTTTTCACACCTCCCCCTGGAGAAGCTCACTTCCTGAAGCCCCAGGGATCGGGAACTTGCTGGCCTGGGCTGAGGTCAGAGGAAAGGGAGTTCCCTGGAAGGAGTTCCTTTTGTCTCACATTTTCACCTTGAGTATTATGGTTTGTGTCTAGATGTCCTCGCAAAGTGTCATGCAGTCACAGGTGGAGCTTTTCGAAGGTGGCTAGATCTAGGGTGTGTGATACTGGGATTAAGGGTGTGTGCTTACTAAACTAGTCCACTGATTATTTTGGCATAGTTCTGGGTGTGGATAATGATGAGGCCTGCCTTGGGTATAGGCGGCACCACCCAAAGTGTGGGTAGCCTGGAAGGGACAAAAGGGAGAGGAAGGCTGCTACTGCTGCTGCCTTCTGCTTGCCATCAACTGTTTCTCCTCTGCGATGCCCCTCTGCCGTGCCGCCCCGCCTTGGAGCCAGACAACTATGAAATGAAACTTCTAAAAACTGTGAGCTACACTAAACACTTTATCCTTTAGCTTTGGGTGTTGGGTATCTTGTCTCAGCAACAAGAAAAGGAAGTGCTCCTCAGGGAGAGTAGTGAGAAATCAAGCCAGTGAGGAGATCATCATTTGTAACAGCCTGAAGAGTGGGAAATCAAGGACCTTTCTAGAAATTTTGACCTGCAGATATGGAGCAAGTGAGAGGTTCTAGAGGGACGAGGAGGGAGGTGCAATTGGGCTGGCAACAGGGGTCAAAGGTATGAAGCTTGTTCTATATATGAAATTTTAAAACTTTATATTTTGGGATAGTTTGAAATTTCCAGAAAGCAGGAGAAGCTTGTAAAGATGTTCCTTGTATTAGTCAGCTTTCCTGTCACTGGGTCACAACACCTGTCACCCACAATTTAAAGGTAGGGAGATTTAATTTAGTTTGTGATTTCAGGGAATTCACTCCATTCTCAGCTGGCTCCAAAGCAGAAACATCATGGTGGAAGGTGTGATGGAGCAGAGTTACTTAATTCTCGGTGGCAGGGAAGCGGAGCAGAAGAACAGTGCCAGAGAAGAAGGGTCGGAGACCCACAGAGTACCCAGAGTCATGTCTTCATGATTCATCCTCACACACCCAGAAGCATGCTTTATTCATGTCTTAGGTGGCTCCCAAGCCAATCAAATTGACACAATTAAGCTCAACCACCAGATCCCTTCCCCTGTCACCTAGATACCCAAACATATCTCCTTACACCATACTTCATCTCCAAATAAACACAAGGACATAGTTCCACCTAATATGTCCTGTGTACCACCAAAACACAATAATCCCTTCCCCCAAGTTTTAACAGTTCCACAATTTTTCAAAAGTTCAAGTCAAAGTCCCTTCTGACACGCAGGCAAACTCTTAGCTTTGAATCTCTGTAAAAATAAGGATCAAGTTACATAATCCCAAGGTACAATGACACAGGATAAACATTCCCATTCTAAAATGGAGAAATAGAAGGCTAGAAAAAAATCTGACCAAAAGCCATCAGGGCATGTGATAAGTCTTGTCGCTCCATGATCCCAATCTGGGGCCGTGGTGGTGATAGGTGAATTCCAGAGGGCTTGGGTAGTTCTATTGCTATGGCCTTGCTGATTGCAGCCCACATGGCCTCTGTCTTAGGCTGGCCCATTCCTGACCTGCAACTTTTCCAGCAGATGTTTCACATTCTTGGCATCTTTGCTTTCCTAGGGTCTTCATTGCACCAGCAGCTTCATTCCCACAGCTTCAGGGGCTCCTTGCCTGGCCTCCCAGCTTCCTTTGAAATCTGGGTGGAAGCATTCTTGACACCACTGATATTGCATTCTGCATGCTGGTAAAACCAGCATCCTGTAGATGATGCAAAGGCCTACTGCCAGCTCTAACAGTAGTCAGGCCCCATTGGACCATAGCTACAGCAGTCTCTGAGTGCTTGAATGGATGGCTGATCTTGGCGAAATGAATCCCACAGAACCAGCTCCTTGGGTGGCCCTTCTCAAGCAGGGAACCCAGGGACTCTCTTTTCAAATGAAAAGTTCGCAATTCTACACCTTTGTACCTGTGATGGGTAGGGTTTTGCTGATTTCTGGGATTCTCTCAAGGGATCTTTCTTCTTGTCCCTGTTCAAATAATTCATGTCTTTTCAATCAAACCAGTATCTTCAACAGCCCTGTCTCCTTTGACCCCAAATTTACATGTACCTCTTTTGGGGCTAAACTAAGTTTTTTGAATACTGGTTCTCTGCTTTCTGCTCTTGATTCTCACTATAAATCTGGCTAAAAGCAATCAACAGTACTCATTCCACGTTGGCTAAAAGCAATCAACAGTACTCATGCCTGAACGTTGGACTGCCCTGAAATTTCCTCAGTGGATCAATTAGTTGACCACCTTTAAGCCGAGCTCCAACAAAGTCTCAGGACATGGACAAAAATGGGGACAATTTTTTCTTTTGGCACAGGGTAACATGCATGGCCTCTAGTCCATTTCCCAACTGAAACCTCATGAGCCTGACTTTTATCATTCATATTCTTATCAGCATTCTGTCTTCTGAGCTCCAGCCAGAATTGCCCATCAGGGTCTGTGTATAGCATTCTAGGGCTTTTCTAACACACATCCCCAGACCTTTCCAAATTCGTCCCACAAACCAGTTCCGAAGGCTTCTGAACCACATGGTCAGATATAGTCACAGCAATGAACCTACTCCTGATACAAATTTTATATATTAGTCTGCTTCCCCATTGGTAGGAAAAATATCTGACACCTCATTTTAGAGGAGGAGATTATCTGGCTCACAGTTTTAGTCTGTGATGAACTGGCTCCAAGACAGGAACATCAGACAGAAGAGCGTGGTGGAACAAAGCTCCCAGTTCATGGCAGCTGGGAAGCAGAGGAGAACAGTGCCAGACAGGAAGGAGCTAGGAACCAGATAGAGAACCTAAAGTCATGCCTCCATGACCCACCCAGACACACTGAGAAATGTGCTTTACTAATCCCCTGGGTGGCTCCCTGTTATGGCTTCTATCTAGATGGCCCCACAAAACCTCAGGCAGTCATAGGTGGAGCTTTTCCAGAGGTGGTTGGATCTAGACTATGTGATTCTGGGATTAAGGGTGTGTGGTTGCTAAATCAGTCTACTGATTGATTTGGTGCCCACCTTAATCCTGATAGTCTAGATACAATATAAATGGGCAGAGAAGCTGCTATGGTCCCTTGCTTGCTCTCACCTGCCTGCTTACCGTGCACCATTTCTTCTCTGTAATGTCCCTCTGCCATGTCACCTTGTCTTGGAGCTAGTCAATTGAAACCTCTATGAACTGTAAGCCAAGTAAACCTCTCCTCCTTTAATTTTGGGTGTCAGGTATTTTGTCTCAGCAACGAGAAACATAACTAAGATACTCTCAAACCAATCAAATTGGCAATCTATTCTGTCACAGGTAGTATATATCCCTGGCCCCTTCCTTTTTGGCACCAATCTTCTGCTTTGCTTCTCAGTTACCATGAGCCAGTCGGTTGTGTTCTGCCATATCCTTCTGCCATGATTCTGACTTGGAACCAGCTAACCATGGACTGGATCCACTGAAACCATGAGCCAAATAAAAATCTCTCCTCCTTTAAATTATGGGTGTTGAGTACTGTGTCCCAGTGATAGAAGAGTTCACTATACAGAAAATTGGCTATTGCTGTACCTGAGTATGTGGTTTAGAAGCCTTTGGAATTGTCTTATGTGAGAATTTGGAAAAGTTTGGAGATGCAGGCTACAGAAGCTGAGAATATTGTAAGCAGAGGCTGGTGGGTGATCGTGACTGGAGTTCAGAAGAACAGAATGCCAATAAGAGGCAAATAGTAAAGGCCAGGCTCAGGGCATTTCAGCTGGGAACAAGGATTTCAGTGGCAGTTGGATTAGAAGTTATATGTGTTAAACTCTAGAAAAAAAAATTTTCACCTTTCAACAAAGATTAAGGGCAATGGAATAATTTATCTGGCCAAGAAATTTTCCAGGTAGCTCAACATGCTGGCTGCAGGATGGGTACTACTGGTTGCTTTTAGCCAGATTTATAGTGTGAATCATGGGCAAAATGCAGAGGTGAAAAACTTAAATTTAGGTCCCAAAGAAACCATGTTTAAAATTCAGGCCAAAGGAGGTGTGGCTGCTGGAGAGATTAGGGCCATTAAAAAGAAACTAAATACTCTGAGGACAAGAAGAAAGACACTTTGAAAGCATCCCAGAAATCAGCAAGACCTTACCCATCACAGGCACAAGGGTGTAAAGTACAAACCTTTCATTTGAAAGTGAATCCGTGGGCTCCCTGCTTGAAAAGGGCCACCCAAGGCGTTGGTTCTGTGGGATTCATTTCACCATGATCAACCATCCAAGAACTCAGAGACTGCTGTAGCAATCGTCCAATGGGGCCTGGCTACTGTTAGAGCTGGCAGTAGGCCTTGCATCATCAACAGGATGCTGGTTTTACTGGTATGCAGAATGCAGTATTGGTGGTGTCAGGGATGTTTCCATCTAGATTTCAGAGGAAAGCCTGGGAGGCCAGGCAAGGAGCCACTGAGAAGGTAGTGCTTGAAGCTCTGGAGTTGAAGCCAAAGGTGCTGTGGGGACCCCAGGAAATCAGAGATGTCAGGGATACAGAATGTCTGCATGCCATGAGTGGTACCAGCCCGAAAGGGAAGCCATATGGACTACAATTGAGAAGGTCATAGGGACAGGACTGCTCAAGTTCTCTGAAACTCATATTTTGCCACAGTGTGCCATGGATGGAGCTACAAGCCTTAATATTTGCCCTTCTGAGTTTTAATTTTGTTTTGGTTCAATTCTTTCCTATCTTCCTATTTCTCCCTTTCGGAATGGGAATATTTACCTTGTACCATTGTGTATTGGGAATATGGAATTTGCTCTTCTAATTGTACACAGGTTTACAGCTACGAATTTACCTTTAGTTTTAGAAGAGTCTACTCGAATGTTGAAAAATGCCGGTACTGTTAAAACTTTGGAGAAGGACTTGTATGTGGGATAGTTGTATCATGCTAGGTGGAATGATGACCTTGTGCTTATTAGCAGATTATGTATATTATGGTTTGTGTCTAGATGTCCCCCAAAGCCTCCTGCAGTCATAGGTGGGGCTTTTTCAGGGGTGGCTGGATCTAGAGTGTGTGATGCTGGGATTAAGGGCGTGTGATTACTAAATCAATCCACTGATTGGTTTGGCACCCGCCCTCATCCTGGCAGCCTGGATAAGGTATAAGGTACAGGAAGAAGCTGCTTAGCCCTCTTTTTGTTTCTTTTGCTTGCCTTGCTGCCTTCTGCCTGTCTGCCAGGCCACCCTGCCCTGGAGCCAGCAAATTATGGACTAAAACCTCTACAAACTGTGCGCTAAATAAATCTTTCGTCCCTTAACTTTGGATGTCAGGTATTTTGTCTCAGCAAGGAGAGAAAAGTAACTAAGACAGAATTGTTTAAGGAGATGTATTTGGTTGTCCAGTTGACAAGGGTTGGGATAGGATGCTTAAGGTAGACTGTCAAGTTGACTGACTTGGTAGGCACCCAGGGGATTAGTAAGCACATTTCTGGGTGTGTCTGGATGGGTCGAAGAAGCCTGACTTTGGGGGTCTATAGCTGGTCCCTGGCCCCTTTCTCTCCAGCATTGTTCCCTTGCTCTTCTTCCTTGTCACCATGAACTAAGCAGCTTTGCTCTACCTCACCTCTCTGCCATGATGGTCCCACCTTGGAGCCAGCCAATCACGGACTAAAATCTCTGAAACTATGAGCCAGATAAACCTCCCCTCCTGAAGCTGCAGATGTCAGATAGTTTTCCAGCAAGAAGGATAGCTGATAGTATAGCGCACAGGGTCACATCTCCAGGATCTATCCCAACACATCCAGAAGTGTGTTTTACTAACCCTCTAGGCTACCCCCAAGCCAATCAAGTTGACACAATTAAGCTTCACTCCCACACTCCTCAGCACACAGTGGCATTTAGGAGTGAAGACGTGGTCAAGTCTACAGGCACTATACCTAACGTAGAGTGTCACAGTGCGGCCAGCTGACCATCACTGTGCTCGGAGCACTTACTTTAGCCTGAGCTCTGATAATCATCTAATATGCAGCCTGTTTTACAAGAGTTGAGTATCTCCTTTAACTGACTGAACACTGACCTGTAGTGAAAAATAGCTTGTTTGTGAGTCAAGAGATACAGATGGGCATTTTGTAGACAGGACAGATGAGAAAGCACAAAACACTCCCAACACAGTGCACCATAGGGCATCAGCTGTTTCCCCTCGTGGTCACGTGCCTGGCTGGGAACTGGCCCTACCTGCCGCTGTCCTGCATCCCCAGAGAGTGTCGTATGGCAGATCTCCAGTCTGGGAAGAGATTTAAAAATTACAAATACAGTTCCCAATGAATGTGTATACTTTTACACCGCTGCATAGTTGAGATGTTGTTAAGTCCAACCATTTAAAGTTGAGACCATCTTACACAGTTCTCATGCACCCAGTTTCCCCTCTTCTTAACATTTGTTGCAATTAATGAACCAGCATTGATATATCATTAGCTAAAGACGACACTTGATTCAGAGTGTTAGTTTTTACCAAATGGCCTCTTTCTGTTTGCGAATCGCATTCAGGACCTCACATTACATTTAGTCATCATGTCTCTTTAGGGTACCCTTAGCTGTGACTTCTTGGACTTTGTTTTTGATGACCTTGGTAATTTTGAGCAGAACTGGTCAGGTGTTTTGTGGAGTTTCCCTCGGCTGGGATTTATCAGGTTAAGTTTGAGAGAGGAAGGTCATGAGGCAGAGTAATTTTTATGACATCAGTACGGACCTCTAGCTTCAAGCAGTTGTGGGTTTTTTTGTTTTTTTTTTTTTGTGGTGCCGGGGGATCGAACTCAGGCCCTTGTGCTTACAAGGCAAGCACTCTAATCACTGAGCTAAATCCCCAGCCCCTGTGGGTTTGTTTTTATGACAGAGGTGTGTACTGCCAACAGGACTTGTCGCTGTGGATTTTGACCTCGATCACCTGGCGAGGTGGTGTTTCCTGGGCCCCTCTGCTGTAATTGTAGAGACCCTCTTCTTTGTCTGCCTGTACCATCTTCTTGGGGAAGAGGTCACAAGTACTGCCTGACTTTAAGGGCAGGGAGTGATGCTCCACTTGGTGGGAGAAGAAATTTAAACAGGAAACTCGCATGACCAGGTTTTCTTCTTGAAATCAGTGCTGGCAGAGATGCAGGGAAACAGACACCCTTATATTCTGCTGGTGGAAGTGTAGATTGGAATGCCGTCCTGGGGTAGGAGGAGAGACAATTGGACACATTCATGAAGTGATAAATAGACCTCCACCCATCAAATGTTAAATGCACATGCCCTTGGACCCAGCAAGCCAGTCCTGCAGAAATGTCCACTTGAAGACACAGGGTACCTGGGCAAAAAAAACCTGTGGCAGAGTGGCTGGTAGCCACCAATAAATAGTGAGAATCAACTGAATAGCCACTTGATACAATGGGTGGGAATACAGTGGTTGGTTTGCATCACCAAGCACTAAGCAGCCATCAAGGCTAAAGAAGTAAATCTGTGTGTGTGGACATGACACATTTTCCTACATACAATACAAAAAGCACTTGTAGGTTTATATGCATGACTGGAACCCATTTGCATGAAGAAAAAGATGTGCATTTGAGTACACACGCATGAATAGAAAAGGTGTGGTAGGACACACGAGCAATCGCTACCCACAGGGCACTGAGGGAAGGCACACTGCGGGGGCAGGGAGGGAACCAGGATTTCTACTTCTAAGATTCTCAGTATGGCTTGATGTCTTTCGCTATAAGCTAGTATTGCTTGGTGATGAAATGTTTTTAATATTAAAAATATTTTTTGGAGATTTGCATTTAAAGGAACCTGTGTGGCAGCTTATAAAGCACAGATTGGGGGGCCAGGTTGGAATGGGGAGACCAGTTAGGAGCTATCAGTGTTTAGACGACCAGTTAGGAGACAGAAGAGGGTGGGGGTTACTTAGGAGGTAAAATTGAGAGGGCTTGGTGATTTTTTGCTGGGAGAGGGTAGAGGCAAAGCCTCAGCAAGAAGCAGGTGATATTGCTAATCTAGATGTTGAAGGAGAGTGTAACAAAAAAACAAAAAACAAAAAACTGCTGTGAGGCCAGGGCAGGCTAAGGGAAGCCAGCAAGGGACAGTGCAGCGCTCCGGCTAGCCACATCTGGGAGCTGACACCACTCCCCGCCTAGAGGCAGAGAGGCGAGGTCCCTGGAACTAGCAGCATAGATGGTGCTGCTGCTCAGAGGGATCAGCCTGCCCACGATCTGGCAGGGAAGGAGCCTGGGGCGCGAACTCCCAAGCTCACTGCTCCTCCTCCACCTCCCATTGGAGATGGTACCTCCCACTGGCCAAACCCAACTGCAAACCAGAGGACTAGTTCATACAGGGCAGCGTCCTGGGTGACATCGGGAAGGGAAGCCTGGGAGATGGCCTAGCAAGGAGGAGGAGGATTTAGGTGGTGTCTGGATTCCTGGCTAGGGTGCCTGCTGGATGGTGCACCCTGCGGCCATGGGACTGGAAGAAGAGCAGGTGCAGGGGAGAGTGGGGAGTTCCATTTGGGGTCTGTTTCAGGCAGTGTAAGCTACTTGATGGGCTCACTCCTACCTTGTACAGGACTGGCACATAATTTGTGAGACCCAGTTCAAACAGAAATATAGAATTCCTTGTTCAAAAATGATTAGGCCTTCAACAGGGTGACTGCGTCATGGCACAAACTGTACACCTTGTGGGCCCGACCCACACCCAGCCCCCAGTGCCGCTTGCAGTTATTCCTCCTCTTTCCCTCCACACGACGACCCTGGTCCTTGCCTAGAGCCTGGCCCCAGCACCCGCCTTTGCAGGCTGCAAATTGAGCCTGCAGCCTCTGGGTGTCTGCGGATGGCATGATCTCTGCAGTCCGTGGGCTGCCTGAAGGACTCTGTCAGAGCCCAGCATGGGCCTCTGGGGGTTTGTGAGTGACAGAGCATGTTTCTTCTGGCGGGGACTCTTGGGGTACAGTTTGGACACCCCTCTCACTCTGGCTTTCTGGGAGCCGCCTGGGGTTGGTGAGGGGAGCTCCCAGACTCAGCCCTTTCTGCCTAGTTCATCACGATCCACATGGGACCTGTGGCAGGGCCTTCTTCCCTCTCTGGTTCCCCACAGCAGAGTGGGACAGCTGTCGCCCTTCCTGGGAAACTAGCGAGGACCAGGGAAGATTAAGGGGATAAGGAGTTTTGCAAAGAGCAGCTGTAAAGCTCTGTGACCAGGGTGGGAATCGAGAGATTAATATTAAAGGCTGGTCTCTGTGTCCGAGCCCATATCTTTGTTAATAAGTATTGATTCAAGTTCAAGCAGTACAGCTCCCTCCAAGACAGTCTGGGACAGGTAATGGATATTATTCCCATTGTACAGATGAGAAACTGAGACTCAGAGCAGTCAAAATGCTTACAAGTGACTGCGGTACAAATTAAACCCAGTTCTGGCCCAAACTGTCCCCCTTGCTGAGCTGAGTCAAGCCTCATCCCCAGCCTCATGGTGCTTGTTGTTAGTAACTGAGGCGCTCAGGGGACTCGGAGGAGGGGAAGGTCACTGTGGTGAGGGCTGCTGTGGGAGACGGGGCTGTAAGAGGCAGGGCCCAGCTAGGTAGCCGAGAAGCCTCAGGGTCAGCCTCAGGTCAGCCAGGAGTCGCCAGAGGAGATAATCAAGGACGTGTTTCTGCAGTTTGCCCTTCTGATGAACCTCTGGAGCTTGGTCCCAGGTCCTAGAGGAATCCCCGTTCCAGGAGGCAGCCCCTGCAGCCTTGATGAGAACAGGCGGGGAGCTCAGAGTCTGGCACAGGGACAGCTCCGAGACAGGAGGACGGCGATGACCAGGCCCCAGCAGTGCCACTTGGCCGATGGGAGCGCTGACGCTGTCCGTGGGAAAGGACTTAGCCCACTTAGCCCGGGCTCCAGGGCTAATGAAGGGAGTGAGGCTGAGAACAGGGATCTAGGAGGACTCTTACTTCTCGTTAAAGAGGACCACCTGTCAGTGAGCACGCACATCCAGGGGCTGTGGGATGGGTGTTACTGTTCGCCTTTTTTGTTTTTGTGAGACAGGGTCTTATTACGCAGTTCAGGCTGGCCTTGGCCTGATTATGTAGCCCTGCCAGGCCTTGAACATGGCAGTCCTCCTGCCCCAGGCTCTGGGAATCTGTGATTACAGGCAGGCACCACTGACTATTTGAGATGACCTCTGAGCTCAGAGATGAAGTATCCTTCCAATGGCGTGCAACTGAAATATGGGCAGTGACTTCTTTGGTGAGCCACAGTTTTCCCCTCTGTTCAAGAGGGGATCAGGCCGGGGGAGGCACGCAGGAAGCAGAGAGGGGACTAGGGAATCTCTCCATACTTGTCCACGTGGGTTCCAGTGATGCCTGGCCTTGGTGCCAGGTCAGACATTCCTGTCCTGGGGGCAGAGGCAGAGGAGGGCTGCCAGCCCCAGGCAGGTGGAGGACAGCCTCTTCCTCCAGAGGGACAGTGCCCCCAACCCCCAGTGCCCTCCAGGGTCGCTGCGGTAAAACTTTCCTGTTTTACCACAAGGATGCCACCCGCAGGGGAAGGCTGCAGCCACCAGACCGCCCCTCCTGGTTACACACTCACTGGGCCTGCCCTGGGTGCGGGGGAGGGTGGGGAGGAACGAGCGAGGACAGATGGTGACTACAGTGTCCTCACTTCTCCACAGGGGACACTTTGTATTTAATACATTAATTTTTCAGTATAACTCTTCAAAAGATTTTTTTAAATAAAGCTTTAAAACCGCAGTATTCTCTTTTTAGAAAACATAATCACAATAGTTACAGGCTGAGGGGCTGGGGGCTTAGCTCAGTGGTTAGAGTGCTTGCCTAGCAAGCACAAGGCCCTGAGTTTGATTCCTAGCACCAAAAAAAAAAAAAAAAAAAAAAAAAAAAAAAAAAAAAAAAAAAAAAAAAAAAAAAAAAAAAAAAAAAAAAAAAAAAAAAAAAAAAAAAAAAAAAAAAAAAAAAAAAAAAAAAAAAAAAAAAAAAAAAAAAAAGAAAAAGAAAAAAGAAAAAAGTTACAACTTGAAGCATTCCCAATAAATTTAGGAGCAAGGCAAGGACACGATCTCACATCAGCTTTGTTTGAGATTACTCTGGAGCTATTTTCTGCTAACAGTACACACACACAAAAAAGAAATAGAAGAAAGAGACTAAAGTATTATTTCCATGTGATATTTATTATATACTTGAAAAACTAAAAAAAGATTATTATAAATAGGATAATTTGGTAAAATAAATGGTAACTATCCAAATATAAAAATTCATAGCTTCTCTATATATGATCATGAATTTGAAAAGATAAAGGAAAGATCTACTTGACACAACTGGTAAAAAAGATAAAATATTTTACAACAGACAATTGAAACATGTAAGAGCTGTATGAAAAAAGTTTTAAATGATATTGGACACCCTAAAACAAGATAAATGCAAAGAGACACCTTATTCTTGGATAAGAGACAATATTTTGATGAAATCAGTTCTCCCAGATTAATGTACACATTTATAATGATTCCAATGAAAACAAAAAATAGGGTTCTTCCCTGCAGCATACAATGTCTAGAACAAAACAGATGACATAGTATTTATTTTTAGTATACATGATGTCAAAAATAGATTTTTTTTTTATTGGTGGGCCTCTCTCTCCCTTTCTCTCCCTGTTCTCCACCCATTCAAATTTCTTTAATTATGTGTCATTGCTATTTTTTAATATGTGGTTTCCAAGGTGACTGTTATACTTTATATCTAAACACCACCCACCCCCCCACCAAGCCTCATGTGCTCTAAAGTGGGCCTTTTGGGAGGTGACTGGATCATGGGTGTGTGATACTGGATTAGTCCACTGGGTGCAGATGATAGCTTTACTGCATTTACTGGAGAGGTAAGACCTACCCTGGGTATGGGTAGCACCAACCAATAGGCTTGTAGCCTGGAAGGAATAAAAAGGGAAAGAAGGAGGAAGGCTGCTGCCTCCTGCTTGCTCTGCAACAAACCATTTCTCTTCTGCTGTGCTGCTCTGTCTTGGAGACAGCCAGCTATGGCCTGAAACCTCTACAAACTGTGAGCTAAAATAAACTTTTCCTCCTTTAATTTGTGGATGTTGGCTATTTTGTCCCAGCAATGAGAAAGTAACTGAGACAGGAACTGTCCCTCTGCCTCCAGCTAGTGTAGGAACATGAAAGCTCAGGCGTAGGAGGTTTCTATGGGTCAGTCCTAAAAGTGCTCCATATCCCTCCCAGTCACATTACATTGGCTAGTAGTCCATCACATGATCACATTTAATTACAAAAAAAAGCTGGAATATGTGGTCTATCTGGGTGCTTAAGAAATAGGGAAATCAAGTTGAACATACTTTGTATGGGAAAACTGACAGATTCTTAAATTTACATGAGAAACATGCAAGAAGAGCAGGAACATTACAATTTTATGCACAGTCTGATGATTTAGATGAAACAGATGAGTTACCTAAAAATGTGACTCTAGTAAAAGAAGAAATAGAGAGCCCAAATAGCCCCATATCTATTAAGTAAACGAATTTTTAATAAAAATCCTTCTCTCAAAGAACACTCCAGGCCCAATTAGCCTTTACCAGTGAATTCCACCAAACAGCTAAGAAAGAAAAAATACTGTGCAAACTTACAGGAAATAGAGCTTTCAAAAATCAGCAACTAACGTTGATTTTTATCACCTGTGAAAAAAATAATGTGAGCGCTTCATAATTCATTCAGTTCTTTCATGAGACCCACAAAATCCTGATACCAAAATCTAATACATATGTTACATGAAAAGGAGATGTAGAAAATTAGGAAAATAGATATGAAAACCTTTAACAAAATATTAGCAAATTGAATACAGCAATATAGTAAAAAGAATAATGTAGTAGATCATGGTCAAGTGAGATTTGTTTTTGAAATGTAAGGTTAAGCTTAACATTCAGAAATCAATGAATGTAATCACTATATTTAGAATGTAAAGGAAAAAAGCCACATGATTTTTTCTAAAATAGGGAAAAATCACTTGACAAAATTAAAAAATCTTTTCATGGCAAAAACTTTCAGGAAACTAAACATAGAAGGCAACTTTCTTAATGTGATATATGGTATCTACAAATAACCTACAGCTAACATACGTAATGGTGAAAGATCAAACTTCTTTTGTCTAAATTCAGGAATAAGGCAAGATGTCCACTTTCACAACTTCAATTTCACATTGAGCTTTAGTTTTAGTGCAATAAGTCAAGAAGAAGGACTGTAAAACACACAAATATAGGAAATGAACAGGTTAAAATGTTGAAATCTTAGAAAATTATGGAATCTCCAAAGTACTTGAACATTTGCAGAACATGAGGAGAGTTGATAAAATCAATTTTATTTCTATATACTAAAAAAAGCCAAAAAAGAAAAAATTTAAACACCACTTATATTGTCGTCAGAAAACACCAAATACTTAAATATATTTAAATATATAAAACAGACCTAATAAAATGCAAACATATACCTAAAAACTAGAAAATATAGTGAAGAGAAATGAACTATCTAAATAAACGGAACAATTCATTCTGGATTCAAGACCTAGATTCTCCCCAAAACGATCTAGAACTTCAACGTAAGCCTTCTCACAATCAGAGGAGGAACTGTGAAGCAGTAGGAACTATTCTGGAACTGCCTGAGGATCTGTGAGTCCAGAGCAGCTGAAATAACCTTAGAAATGTAGAGCAAGCGGAAGAACTGAGAAGCACCGACCGCAAGAGCTACTGTGAAGTTATGGGAATTAAGACACGGTGGTGTCTATGAAGGTACAACCAAAACAAGGGGCTCAGTATGGGAGTCAGACACAGACCCCACATAGCTGGTCAACTGAGCTTCAGCCAAGGCACTCAAATAATTCACTGGGGGGAGGAATATCTTTCTAAACAAATGGTTGGAGTAACTGGATATTTTTTGTGGGAAAATATTACATTTAGCCCTTATCTCACTCCAAACACGAACATCTATTTGGTATGGATCATAGACCTAAATGAAAAAGCCATAATCACGAAGTTTCTAGAAAAAAGATACGAGAGAATATGTTTAGGACTTGGAGGAAAGTGAACCTTTCTTGGAGAACGGGACATAAAATAAGAATAAAGACAAACTTGATAAATCGAAAGCCATCACTGAGGCGGCTACGATCCCCCAGCGATCATCTCCCCACAGACACACCGATTAGACGACTATTCCCACACTGAACTACCATCACAAGCCCAACAGAAGATTCGATCCAGGAGATCGAAGACACTTTAGTGTTCAGAGTTTGACCTACTCTGCAGAAAAGACCAGTATAATAGATCTGACAGCTGTGCACCTCCCTTTGGCTTCGACTCTTATATTCTCTAGCATCTTGTGAATTCTTATTCCCTGAAAATGTAGAAAAGCTTGTGATGAAACCCAGATTGCTGATTGGATAGAAATAGTTGTGTCATTCTTTTCTTATTTCATTTGTGTGATGTGGATCAATACTTATTTGAATTACCCAAGAAACGTAGAATCTAGTTTCAGAAGAACTAAGTTTTATTTGAATGATTATGTGCAACAAGATTATGACAAATGCTGAATAAATAATGAATAACAGGAATATGATTTTCAAAAACCATCATGCACAAAGGACTATAATAGGTTATTTCCAACTTTCATTTTTATTTTAATTTTTTTTCTGAATTTTATTTTTGAATAAAGCTCTTCAATACCCTACAATTCCATGCCCATAGATTGGAATAGGGAGCATGTCATGAAAGATGGTATTTCTCATCTTCTGCTTTTTTTTTTTATTTCCAACTCATCCGAGAAAAATTAAATGAGCAAGTGAATACACAAAGTACACAGCAACAATTTCCCCTATACAGTAGTAAGAGTACTTAATACTGCCATCTATTATGTTTGTTGACATTACACAAATAAAAAAGTTCTAATTGTTTTTAAAGACATTGAGAAAATGACTAAGCAGATTAAAATTTGGTAGAAAATATTTGAGATATATATATATATATATCAACTATTCTAGGACTATAAAAAAAGAAGTCCCACAACTTTATATATAATAAAAAAGACTAACAGTGTAATATTTAAAATAGGCCAGAGATTTGAATAGACATCTTACAAAAGAGGTTATGCAAATGGATAATACATAAATGAAGAAGTGCTCCACACCATTAGTCATCATGTAAATACAAATTAAACCACAGTAAGATAGAACTACATCCCTACCAGAATAGTTAGAATTGAAAGTATTGACAATATTAAATATTAAGATCATGGAGTAACTGAATTTCTTATATATTTTTGGTGGGAATATAAAACTCATAAACATTTTTGAAAGAAAAATCTGATGACTCCTTATAAAACTAATATACACTTTCCTTCTGACCTATCAATTTCACCCAAGAGAAATTTAAAAATATATTCACAAAAAGATTTATACAAGAATGTTCATAACGACTTTATTCATAGTTGTCCAAACTGGATATAGTCCAAGTGTCTCCAGATAGGAGAATGGTTGCACGAATGGCAATGCGCATGTAATGAAATACTATGCAGCAATGAAAAAGGACTCTTACACGTAGTGACCTGAATAAGATTTTAAAACAGGTTAAAAAAAATCTATGGTGAAAGAAACCCACAGTTTTTGCTTGTGATGATGAGAGAGGATGCTGGCTGGGAAGAGGTAGGTGCTTCTGGGTGATAGAATGTTCTATATGTTGTTCTGAGTAATTACGTGTGTACCTACTCACCAAAACTTACTGAACACTTAAAAATCTATGTATTTTACTATATGTAAATTATACCACAATAAAAACTAAAAGAGCAATTAGCTGAAAAGATTATAAAAGAAATGAGTCCGGAATTAGACAGAGTCACAGATGAGAATTTAGCTTCATTTCAAATGAGTAGATTAGAATAGATTATTTAATAATGATGTTGCGGTAACTGGAGGAAAGCAGAGTGGAACCACATACCACTTCTTACACCAACATTAGTTTCTGGTGGGTCAAAGATTTGACGGTAAATACACAAACCTCTGAAAGTTCTGAAGCAAACATGGGCAATTCTTTTGTTCTTAGCTTGGAAAGGGAAAACTTTTCTCAAAATGACACAAACCCAAAAGCCATTACAGAAAAAATGAGTAAAAGCTCACCAAAAATTAGCCACATCTGACTGGGGAAAATACCATAAATAAAATTAAAAGAAAATGGATAAGCTATTATACTATTATATAAAGAGAGGGCACATTTTTTTTTAAAGATTAATAACCCAAGAGAGAAATGGGCACAGGATATGGACAGATGGCTCACAGAAAATATATGCAAATGGCTTCTAAGCATATGAAAAGACGTCTACGCTCAGTCACGGTAAGAGAAAGGCCGATAAAAATGACATCAAGTTAGCATTTCTCCCATTAAATGGCAGAGATCAAAATTTTTGATAATGGCCTGTGTTAGTGATGCTGGGCGGTAAGCTTTCTCCTGCCTTGTTGATGGTAATATAAATTGATCAGCTCTTGGGAAGATGATCTGGTGATATCTATCAAGTATAAAACTGCACTCACCCCGTGACCCAGGCATTCAGCTTCTAGGAATTAATTCAACAGATACACTTCCACATGTCCAGAAAGACAAACGACAGAACTAGCGCAGCCTGATTTGCAGAGGCAGATAATGGCCATCAAGAGAAGGCTAGCTCAATAAATGGCCGCGTCTTCACATAACGGGATTCCTCCAGCTTGCTCGAGGGCTCAGAGTGGGGCGGGGGGTCGGGAACTCAGACTCCAGGGCCACGAGCCCAGGTCCTGGGGCTAGCTCTGCCCCTCTCTGCCCTTGCACCAACGACTTAATCGAACCTCTCCAGGCCTCAGTTTTCATATGGTTAAAATGAGAATGGTAACAATAATGCTAATAGCAACAGCGATAGTAATAATAAAGCACTTACTTCAAAACTAAAGATCAAATGAGTAAATTTAAATGAGTAAGGGATTTAGATCAATGTCTGGTGTATGGTAAATACTTATGTGTAAGTTAGAATTACTAATGATCTCAAACAATCTCTAAGATACAAATTTAAAAAAGCAAGTTGTATAAAACTAGGGTGTTAAAAAAAAATAAAACTGGGGTGTTGTATTGAACTGTCAACTGTACCCCATAAATGTGTATGATCACTGTGTCAATTAAAAATAAAAATATATTTTTAAAAACTGGGGTGTTCAGAACAGTTCTACATTTTTATACTTCTATATGCATAAAATATCTCTAGAAGGGTGCACTAGAAACTATACATTGCATCTGAGGACTTCTGATAGACAACTTGTAAATTTAACACTTAAAGTAGTTTTTACAAAGTATATGTATTATTTATCCCAAAATTTAATTTAAATTTTTTTTTTTTTTTTTTTTTTTTGGTGCTGGGGATTGTCTCGTGCTTGCTAGACATGCGCTCTACCTCTAAACATTTTTTTAAATGTGTATTTTGTGAAGAAGCCCCGCAGGGTAATGGAACTGTTCTGTACCCTGATTGTGGTGCTGGTTGCACACATTTATACATGGGCGAGGATTCATAGAACTGTACATGCATAAAAGGAAAAAAGTAAATTTTACTGTATGACATTTTTTTTCTTTTGACGTACTGGGAATTGAAGCCAGAGCCTTCACCCTGAGCTACATTCCCAGCCCTCTTTTTTTTCAGACAGTCTCGATAAATTGCGAGGTTGCTCAGGCTGGCTTGAACTTATGAACTTCCTGCCTCAGCCTCCCAGAGTGCTGAGATTACAGGTGTGCACCACCATGCCCGGATGATAATTTTTTTAATTAAAAAATGCTGAGAACAGGGCCGGGGATTTAGCTCAGTGGTTAGAGTGCTTGCCTTGCAAGCATGAGGTCCTGAGTTCAATTCCTGGTACCAAAAAAAAAAAAAAAATGCTGAGAACAGAGCAAATCTGGAAGACACAAGACCAGTGAGGTGACTGCGTTTGCGGGGGAAAGAAAGTCTAAGAACTGAGGCAGGAACAGCAGTGGGGAGAGGGAAGGGCAGGGAGAGCCCCGCACTGCACAGGCACTGTGCACAAACTCTCCTCGTCATAGTCCCAAAGTGTAGCTGCTAGCATCACCCCAAATGTCCAGGTGAAATTGGATTCGCTGGTCTATGTTGTAAATGGCAGGGTCTTCGGCCCGGGCCTGTGGGACTCTAAGACTTGTACTCTCTTTAGCATAGAAGGTTCCTGTCCCCCTAATTAGGTCCAGTGGAGTCAAGCAGGGCTGCAGAGAAGAGGTGACATTTGCCCCGGGACCTTGATGGGTTTGTCTGGACATCTGTCCTGCACAGTTCGCAGCATAGTCTCCGTGACTGCACAGATGGGGAAGGTGTATGCGTGAGAGTCTGCTGTGTAACAGAACGCCTCCCAAACACAGTAGTTTGTTTCAGAGAATGAACATTTGCAGATGAAGGGACAGTTCTTCTGATCACAGCTGGGCTTGCTCCTGCCCTTGCGTCAACCGGTGAATGAGTTCTAGGGTGATCAGCCGTCTGGGTTTCCTGTCACAGCGGCGACAGACCCGCGTTCCAGGAAACCTCCATCCTGGGCAAACTGGGACAATTGGTCACTCTCTAACTGGGGGCTGTCAGGTCTAGGTTGGCCAAGGGGTTTCCAGTCCTTTAGCCCAGTCCAGGTTATTTCATGGCAGCAGCAAAAGCACCTAACCCAGCCAGCAGCAGCCTGCAAGGCCTCTGGAGGAAGGCTCAGCACAGCCGCCATCTTGGCTGCCAAGTTCTGTGGGTCAGAGAGTGGCGAGGCCAGCCCGGCCCCGGGGTCAGAGAACAGCCTCCCCCTGGTATGGGAGAACTGTGAAATCCCCTTACAAGGGGTGCTCTGTGTGGGCGGGTGGCGAACAGGGCCGGGTTTGTAACGACCTTGTCACAGAAGGGAAGTCCTGACTCAGGTACAGCAATAAACTCGGGATCAGAACTTCCCTGTTGGCCCATAGATGCTTATTGCTTTAACCCAGCGATCGATTTGGGAAATGGTTTACTGCACAGTGAAATCTAATTGCTGCACCTTCCCCATCAGGGAGTGGCAGGAAGTTCAGTGTCACAGCAGGGTGGGGCTGTGAGCAGGTGCGGAGAGGGAGAGAATGGCCGGGACCAGGTGTTTTCTCTTCTCCTGGAACAGAAGGATGAAGACAGCAAGAGAGGGACCGTTATTCCTCTACAGAGGTGAGAAAGGCAGAGAGAGCAGGCATGTGTCCAAGGCCACACGGCCAGTCAGCAGGGGCTTTTCCTCTGTGGCTCAGGGAGGCTGTGGGAGGAAGTATTCTGGAAAGCACTCTGCATTTAAAATCTGTAAAAGAATGGGGGTGGGACCAGACAGAAGAGGCCAATGGAGGAGAAAGTACAGGAACTCCCCTTGGCTCCTGAAGGCCTGTGTTTATTTATTCCTTGAATTTGAATGATCGGATTTTTCCCCTTCGAAACTCCCCCAGGGCTCCCTCTGTATCATTAGGTAGCAAATGGATTTGCAGGTGTATAATTAGGTTGGAAAATTATAGACAAGCAGAAGCCTTGACCAGCATTTTCTCGCCTCCTGGGGAGCCCTCTTGGACAAGGAAATCAGGCCAATATCAGAGAAAGGGCCTGTGTGCGATGTCCTGGCCAGCCAGGCCCTGTCGAGCCCACCGGCCTGCCACTACCTTGTGTAGCTCTCTTCCTTGGACCTCAGGCTCTTGTCTGTACCTTAAAGGGACAGCCGAGGTGAGAAATGGTTTGGTTAGCTTCAAGACAGCAAGGAGTGACCAGCATGGCAGGCCTCTGTGAGAGGCCTGGTATGAGCAGGTCGGTGGGGGCAGGACCAGCACCGACCCATGCTGGGAACATCCCTGCTCTCCGAGTGGCTGCCTGGGGAGGCAGCCGAGTCTGGCACCCTGCCTTCCTGCTGGTGGCAGTGAGGAGATGGAAAAGGCAGAGGGCCTCATTTGACCCAAAATCCTACTGTGCGCCAGGGCTCACACACTCTGTACTGACGCTTTGGCTTCTCTGCACTCCTGGGATGGGCACTGGCTGCCCTAGCAGACAGATGAGGAAACTGAGGCTAGGAGGGAGAGTGGCAGACTACACGGTAGGCGGCACACTGGGGTGCCGAGGAGAGGGCTGCGTGGGTATGTGCACGAGTAACTGGCTGCCAGGACCTTCCCGCCAATCTGCCCAGGTTCTGCGGGACCGCCTCCAGCCGCCCATGAGACTCTTGGAACTTCTCCAAGACCCCTGCAGACACTCTGCTCCAGGGATCACTCCCGTGAGCCCCTCGGCCACTGGCATCTGGTGGGGCAGCTGTGAGAAGAGAAGCAGGAATCGGGAAATGGGAGGATCTATTCTCAGCTCCCTCCCTGCTCAGCTGAGCTTCCTGTCAGGGGCTCCTGAGCTGCCAGCCATGCTGCCTGGCGCTTCCGCCTGGGGTGGTGACTGCTGCCCACTGCTGCTAGCCCGGGTTTGTTTCACTACCCCAGCACCTGTCATTGAGGCCCCATGAGGCAGCCCCATGAGGCTGCATTTGCCCCGCGTCCCTCCTCCCTCCTGGGGTGTACTGTGAGCCTCTTGATCTGGGATCAGAGTTGGGGAAAGCAGCTGACATCGGCGCCAGCAAGTGGGTTTCCATCCATCTGAGCCTGCTAATCTCCAGAGCTAGTATTTATTTAATACTTTCCTTTAATCAACTTGCTGCTTTTCTCTAAAAGCTCTTTAAAAATTACCTAGGTTTTTTTGGTAATAAACTTTCTATTTATTTTCGAACAGTTTTAGATTTACAGAAATATGGTGAAGATAGTTCAGAAATCGACTCACTTCTTAAACTTTATTTTAAAAGGAAGCATTTCATTATTTCTGCAAATGGAAAACCAGCATGACTTACCTCAAATAGACTTTAATCTTAAAAATGAACAGAGAAAACAAAACAATGTTATTAAATTTTAAAAATCAAAATAAAAAATTAACAGCTCAATGCAAGTAGTAATAAATCTGATCTATTTACCAAAATGCAGTTTGTGCAGAGTTGGTTGGGGTCAGGGTGAGCGTGTGTGTGTGTGTGTGTGTGTGTGTGTGTGTGTGAGCGTGCGTGTGGGGGTGTGTGTGTGTGTGCATGCAGGGTAGGAGGTGAGCAGGGGGCAGGAGGTGATGGGGGCAGGAGGTGAGCCCTGCCATCCGCAGCCACCATGTTCTTTTCTGCCATGGTCCATAGCAGTGACTCAGCCAAGAATTGTCCAAGAAAAGAACCAAACATAGCTCAACCTCAATTACAGAGCACCTGCCTGGTGTGGGCCAGCAGCCTGCCAACTTACACGTACTAACCCATCACAATCTCCCAACCACCTGGGAGGGTAGTGGGTGCTGTCATTGTCTCTGTGTTTTAGATGAAGAAACTGAGGCATTTTGAGGAAATGGTTCAAGACTACAGCCAGAAGCTACACCAAGGCCATGGGACTCAGGAGCCTGCACTTGTAACCACTACCAAGGGAGCAAAAAGGAGGAATTGTCATTAAAAAGAGACTCAGACCAAGGTGTCGCTGGCTGACAGAGGTGCCCAGAATGTGTGAGGTCCTGGCTTCCTCTTTGGAACTGCAAAAGACAGGAGAGGAAGTGAGGGTGAGAAAGAGTGAGAGTGATTCCCGGGGAGAGGGGCCAGAACGAGGACCCCATGGCCCCAAAGCCCGATGTGAAAGGGGCCTCTTGTTCAAAAATGTGATGGCGGGGTGGAGAAAATAGAGGGTCCTCGTCTTCACTGAGCTCCTGGCAGACATCTCCTGATGGTCACAAATGCCTTGTCCACTCCTTAGGGAGTTACATCGCTACTTGAAATAAACACAGAGATCTAGTTTGAGAGGGACATAACCAAAGTTCACACCTGTAGAAAAAACTCTGGGGACAAAAACCACAAACTTGGTGACTTCTCAGGAACAGAAAGACTGAGTTCTCCATTGCAGAGAGCAGGCAAGCAGAGCCTCGAAGGACCCTGGTGGTGGCACAGGCCCAGGGTCGGAGCTTGACCCCTAGGCCACCAGTCCATTCATTCATCTGCCCATTCTACAGTCATCTACGGTACTTCGTTCCTGCCAGTGCCGCCTCTGCCAGGCGCGGGGTAGGGCCAAGCAAAGGACAGTGTCTGTGTTCCTGAGGAGCTGACGGGCCATGTAGAAAACAGTGTGGCAGGTAGAAGTGCTTTGAAACCCTGTGCAATGACCCAGACTTGGCCCCTTGACCCCAGGGGCACAGGCTTGCCAGCAGCCTTTTCCTTAGCTCAGCACTTCTGGTCCCCACTCCCTGCTTAATGTTTTGAGTGTGGTCCTCATCGCCACCCCACACACTTTAATTTACTGATTGCTTTACCTCCGGCCTCCCTAGAATGCAAACTACATGAGGGAGGGTCTTCTTTTTGCTTGCTCGCACAGCTCTGTGTGTGGAGCAGTATCTGGAGCCATCAGTGGGGGCACAGCAGCAGGGAACATGACCAAACAAAGATACACACAGCCTCAAACACTAAACAAATGATGGTATAAGGAAGGATGCACAGCACATGCAAAGGCCCGGAGGTGAGAGAGAGCAAAGGAAGCAAGAAGGTGCCTCAGTGTGAGGTCCTCAGACAGTGAGGTCTGGGAGAGAGGCTCAGGGGTCAAACTGAGAAGAGTCTGGAGGGCAAGGCCAAGGTATAGAGGATGATGGGGAGTTTAACATGGCTGGGTATTAAATGCAGGAGCAACGAGGCTGTATCTGGGTTTAGGACAATCTCCCTGGCTGGATAGGAGGAAGGACTTCAGGGCCCACAGTAGAAGCAGACATTCCAGGAAGCTGGGGAGTCAGGTGAGGGAGAGTAGGCACCTGCCCAGGCGGGCAACATGGAGGCGGGGCATCAGGCAGTGATGGAATCAGGAGGGTGAACATAGGGAGGGCTGAGTGGCTTGAGGAGTGGGGCAGAGTGAGCAGTCTCTCAGACCGGATTCTCCCTGACCAGGCCCCAGGTCAGTCACCTGCAGGAAGCTTCACCCCAAATAGCTGCCCCAGTGGGCTTGGGAGCTGGAGGCCCTATCTGGGCATCAGCAGGTCAGGGCTCTGGGATGCAGGGTGTATCTTGTTGAAGGCAGGAAGTGGGAGCCATGCTGCCTTTCAAAGGGAGGCCGGGCAGAAGGCAAGAAGGAATGGACGAGTCAACCCAGAAGGAGCCCTGAGGAGTCAGGTTTCTGCCCACACAGAGAAGATGTTTGTGACCATGACAAGTGGACAGCAAAGGAAGGGGGTCCTGGGGAAGGGTGAGCTGACCGTCCTGGGACACGGAAACAGGCTGGTGAGTGCTTGCCCACATCACTGAGGGGGGACGCGGGTGGGGCAAGCTGTCTTCTGCTCTTCTTTCCAGCAGAAGATCTGAGTAGGGCCAGCCTGCTCCTTGCCCCTAGGTCCCCAAAGACCCCTTTCTAGGGACAGTCTCCTTCTTTAGGTTGGGTCTGCCACTGCCCTCTCTCTGTCTCTGGGACCATCAACCTTGCAACACAGATGGGGAAACTGAGTCCCAGAAAGTACATGGGACTGGCCAGAGTCCCGTCTGTGCCACTAGAGGCTTGAGCCAAATACAATGTCCATTGGTATCCACGGGCTTTGATCATTGTCTGACCAGCAGGTCCAGCCCCGCCCTGGCTGCCAGGATCTCCTGACTGCTGGACACACACCTGGTGGTTAGAGCTGCTTAGGGCAGCAGGAAGCAGGAATTCCTGTGATTTTCCCTGGCAGTGCCCAGCCTGCCCCTAACAACTCTGCCAACATGGTACAGGTGTGCTGGCAAGAAGTGTAGGTGGGGCATTGGTGGGGCTTGAGCAGGCTGAGGACTGGGCCTCAGTCTGAATTCCTTCTCCACTGCCTGGGCTTCTGCCAATAAAGCGGCATCTCCATGTGGTCTCCGGAGGCTGAGCCCACTTGCTGGTTCATGACCTTCATCCACCAACTCTGCTTGTTCCGAACCTGGGCAAGGCCACAGCCTCGGAGTCCTAGATCTGAAGCCTGCTCTGCCTCTCAGCAGGGATGTGACCTTGGGCCTCATTTCCCACAGGGCTCAAACATTCCATGGCAGAATGCAGCCAGCACAGTAGTTTGTTTGTTTTAGTCAGGTCAGTTGCAAGCATTTAAGAGATAAAAGATAAGGGCATTTCGCCCAATGATCTGGTCGCTAGCTTTTCTTGAAAAATCAGAAGATTCAGTCTCGCTGGGTCCCCATCCCTGCCAGGCAGCAATCCACTGGTGTGAGGCACACTCACAGCTGCTAGCGGGTTTCTGGCCCCTGGGAGCCCCGGGCTCTTGTCTCAGGGTCCTGACCATTGAATGGTGCTGGCTTGCTGAACGAATCAATGGATGGATGGATGGACAAATTAACAAAGGAATGCAGCAACATAATAACGCCTGTCTCTGTCCCCCACTTTCCCAGAGGAGTGCGAGGGTGTTTTGTAAATTCTGAAACGCTGGAGTAGCACTCACAGGTATCTGGCCCTGTTGAAAGTGACTTTCTTCAGTTATCTCATTTGGCCCTAGAGGTGGGAAATTTTCTATCCTGGAGAACAGCAGCTACCTCCTGGGTGCAAGGGCGGGGAAACTTAGCTAATACTGATAAAGTGCCTAGAAAAGAGATGGCACACAGCTGGTGCTCAATAAATACTAGCTATCAACAACACTTTCAGCAGCTGTGCACCCAAGAGGTGACCGGATGAGGCCATGGAAGGTGGGAGAGCTGAGACTCGCTCAGGGTCACAGGCAGGCAACAGGCAGACGCACATGGGGGGAGCCCCAGAGGTCCCGATGAGGGGCCGGCTCCAGAGAGAGCCTGTGGTGAGGCAGGGTGGGGGGTGCGGCAGGAGCACCTTTGTGGTCCTGGGGGCTCTGTGCGTCCTCCATTCCCTCCCAGCTCTGCAGCCCATGGCTGTGTCCACATGCTGTCGCCCAGCAGCTCTGTCCAGTGGACCCACCCAGCGGGTCCACTAAGTTCAGCTCCTTGCTTACAGGTGGGGAGACCAGGCCTGGGGAAATGCAGCCTGCAGGGGGTGGTGCCTGGGTTTTGGGTCAGACCCACCGTTCTCTGATCCCGTGTCTTCCCTTACTACATCTGAGATGCCAGCCACGGCTGTTGGCCGCTGATCTTCTGTATTAGTTACTTTTCTAGAGTCAATGGTTTGCAAGAGAGCAGATTTAATACAGGACAAGTACAGGTTACAACATTCACACACACAAGCCAAATGCAGGAAGAGTGCAGAAGGTCTATCTATGTACTAGAGGCCCAAAAGGTCTGATCAAGGGCTGGGAGCCCACAGCACTGTCTCACCTATGTCCGTGCCTGCACTAAAAGGTGAAGGAATCTATATTGCAACCAGGATACGATGCTCGCAGCAGCGATGAAGACCAGAGCTCCTCTGAAGCAAACAGCAGCCATCCTCAATGACAGCAAGGCCCCGAGCTCCTTCTGTGATGAGAACAGCCGAGTTCCCTTCAGGAGAACCAGCCGCAACAGAGCTCCTCCTGGGACACAGCCGGGCCCTGTCTTCTGCTCCCGTTCTCCTTTATACTGTGTTGGCAATGACTTTCAGGTAGATCTTCTACACCCTGAACCACACCAACTCAGTCCAGCTGGGCGTTCCCGCTCACATTGACCATGTCAGTCCACTACATCTTCCATTTCCTTGTCTTTCATAACTCATCAGAATTCATCAGTAGTCACCAGGCCCAGAGCAGGAGCCTTGGCTGTATCGCTCCGTAACAGCCTCCTTTCCCAACTGGGAGATGGACGCTCAGGAAGGGAAGCAACCTTCCCTGGTCACAGCTGGTTGTAGATTCAGAGTCAGCCTTCAGACTCAGGTCAGGGTGAGCCCAAAACTTGTGTTCTTGATGGGAAGAAAATGAAGTGGGCTTCATTAGTTGCGAGATTACAGTGAGATAGGAAGTAACAAATAGTCGCGGACACTTGGGTAGTCTCTCCTCCCATGCCAGATACTGTTCTCAGCATTTTAAACATTAGTTTATTTAAACTGTGCATCAACACTATCAACAGACATCCACGCTACCATTCCCTTCCTCCTGTTGTAGAGCAGGGAGCAGAGGCAGAAAGAGCAAGTGACTAGTGTGTGGTAGAGTCAGGATTTGAATCCAAGCCTTTGGGCTCCTTGGTCCCCTTTCCCATCAGCCCTGGAACACAGAGCACCCAGGTGTGCCGGACTCCAATCCACAGATAGGCTTTCCTTGCCTCTCCCACAGTGTTTGGCACTGTCCCAAGCAGCTCTGCTCCATGCCTCAGGCACCACCCCAGGTCTAGCTGGGCCTGGATAGATGCTCAGGCCATGACTGCTGGGGAAGAGAAGCAACAGCCTGAGGACAATGCAGGAGCTGTGCTGTCCCCCTCCTCAGACACCCAGGCAGGGCTGGCCCGGGTGTACGAGGTCGGTCACCCTCCTGGTCTCAGCCCCACCAGGGCCTCTTCTCTGTCTCACTTCCTGGATCCTAGGCCTGGACCCCCAGCAGCCCCTATGACAGCCATGACCATACTCTTTCTTCCCACCAGGCCCGCAGAAGTGAGGAGCTGTCTACTTCTCTGCTTCCTGTGGCTTTTCTGATGCGCTGCCTTTTCTTCAGCCTCCCCTCTGCCTGCAGCCTCCTCCCCCTACAAAGGTTTCCAGCTCCCTGTCGGAGTTTGCCTGCCCTCCTCCTAAACCTCACAGCCCCATGGTCCCTGTCACACTCTCCAACCTTTGTGACTGTGTCTGTCTCAACCCCTGAAATGGGCACCGAACAACAGTACACAAACACACAGCAACACACTCAGAAACATGTGACCCACAGAAATACGCCTGAATTCTCTTTTCATGGAACACACCCAGACACCCCAGGGCCCCATCCCGCAGGCACAGACACACAATACAGCCCCATAACCAGGACACCCTTGAAGGTAAGATCTGTGAGTTACACACACGCGCACACACACACACACACACACACACAGCTCACAGCATACTTCCAAGCACACACAAACATAGCTGCCAACACAAAATCACAGGGAGAAATTGTCAAGCCCTTGACACAGCTGAATATATGCACAAATGTACAGTCCTGCAGGGACATGTCACACCACTCAACATGGGGGTCACACACAGGCACCATGCCTGCCTGTGCTGGAGTCCAGCCTGGCAAGTTAGGCAGGCAGAGCCTGAGGCTGGGCAGGGTGTCTCCTGGGAGACAGGCTGGGGGGTCCAGGGAGCAAGGCTTCAGCTCATGCCCAGAGGGTAAGATAGAGGGAGAAGGTGGTCCTCAATGGGGAGAGGGGTCTTGGCCTTCTTCCTAGCTCCCTTTTTTTCTTGTTACTTGGGTTTTCAAACCCCTCCAACTCCAAGCCCCTACACCAGGCTATGCTTTAACCAGCATTTGCAAGTACAGAGCCTGGTCCAGGATGAGCTTGGCCCCCAGGTCCCCTGCAGGCCTTGTGCCAGCTCGGCCCTCCCAGCACCAGCCCATAAGCTGCTCCACCTCAGGCACACTGTCTCTAGGATCCTCTTGGCACCGCTGATGGGAGGGATCATTCTGTCCATCTCAAAGGTATGCAAATGGAGGTTTGAGAGATGAAGGAGATTTCCGGTCCGGAACTAGGCTTCCCAAGACGGCTGCTGGTCCCGGGGTGCCCAGGCTGAGGTGAGGTCCCCCTCATCCCTCCTTCCCCACCTGGAGAGCTGTTGCTGGGGACAGCTGGCCTTCCTGGCTCTGGACAGCACATTCTCCACACACCAGCTCTGAAAGCCTCAGACCCTGGAACACAGTGGCTGCTCTTCCCTGTACCCCGGGCCCATTTGGTGCCAACAGGCTGTGGCCTGGGTGCCAGGCGGAGGCAGTATTCCTGTGGGGCCCCGAGCTCTGCGATCCTCGACCTGGAGTTGAGAGTCCTGAGCTATCCCGGGATCTGCAGGAGCACACAGTAATGCTGGCGCCAAGGGCTCAAGAGATTATAACAGGAAAAGCTTAAAACTAAGAAATCTCCGTTTCAGGCCAGTTGCCTTCGGGAACTAGGGAAGACAGTCCTCAAGAGAGAAAATTCCGATTTAGGGAAGTGTGAAACTGTTCTTGGCTGCCATGCGGGCGCAGCCCTCCCTGGGCCCCTGGAGAACTCTTCTCTTTGGAGTATCTGGGTGGCTGCACGAACCCTGCACACCTCTGGCCTCGGCTTCCCCACTGCTGGCCTTGAACAGAGATTCTCAAACGAGGGTCCTCGTTTGAGAGGGGCTTGGTGGGCTGCTGCTGACCGGGGAGTTTTAGGCTTCCCTCCACCCTGCGAAAAGAGCTCGGTATGACTCCCGCTTAGCAGTCTCGTTTCTTGCTCCTGGGCCCAGGGGAAGACTGCATTTGCCAGCCTAACTCGCCAAAGTGCCAAAGGCCGCATGCTAGTGTTTGGATGTGGTTTGTTCCGATAAAACTCACTTGAAAATTCAGTTACCGTTGTCGCAGAGTTGGGAGGCGGGGCCTCTCAAAGGGATTAATGCTTTTCTCGAAATACTGGATTAGAGGTTGCAGGAATGGATTAGTTCTTACAAGAACCCATTGTTATAAATGGGGTCAGCTCTCTGGGCCCCCTCCCTCTTCCACATGTACCTGATTGTTACTCTAGCTTGCACTCTGGTCACAGGATGCCACCTACCATGTTGGGACACACTGTGAACCCCCGTCAGATTTGGCCAGTAGATCGTGGGCTTCTTGGGCTCCAAAACTGTGAGCCAAGTAAACCTCTTTCCTTTAAAAATATCCCAGGTTTAGGTATTCTGTTATAGCAACAGAAAATGGCTGAACACACTGCGTAACTGGGTTCTTATGGAAGAGGTATAGGCAGAAGTTGTGCTCACTACTGCCAGGCCCAGCCTCAAAACCTGTAGAGTGACACCCTTCGCTCTTTTCTTTGCCCACCATGATGGCCATATATTGAAGAGAGCGGTACTGTAAGATGGAAGGAATGTGGATCCCTGAGTCAACATGGAGAGAGATGCTCAGGACCCCCTGCCCACATTACATTTGTGTAAGCGGGGAATGGACCTCATTCCTCCTCCATTGAGATTTCAGGGTGTGTTTGTTGTCTCGGCATAGCACATACCAGCCTGACTGATAAGCTCCTCTTTGATGGATTATAAATTTGGAGATTTCCTGTGCATTTTATTTGAAGACAGAGGTCTGTGACTGATATCCATGCCTGAAATGTCTTCTCTCAGGGTTCTGCATCTCTGATGCCCTTGGGATTCTCTTTGGACAGTTTTAGGGCAATGGAAGACAGAACCCTGAGCATGGTTGTACATCCTGGCTGTGACCTTGGGCAGGCTTCCCACTTTTCTGAGCCCCAATGTTGCAGCTGTACAGCAGGACCGCGCATGATGGGGGAACCAGTGAGGACCTGCAAAGGGGGAAGGTGAGGATGGGGCTGCAGGGACTGCGCTTGGTCATTCTGCATATTCTCCCCACCATCCCCACCCAAGCAAGGGCAGGGAAGAAAACGCAGACTTTATTTCAGAGTGCGATGCTGGAAGTCTTCTGGAATTCCTGAAATCTTATTCATTCTTTGGGCAGATGCTGATTGAGTCACTGGTCTTAGTGGGGTGGGTGCCCCCAGGCTAGGCTCTGACTTTGAATCTTCTTGTTTTCTCTTCAGGCCCTTCTCTCTCAGGCACGGTCAGCTTTATTTTGAAGGAGAGAAGGTGGTAGCCACTCTAGAGACAAGAAAAACTCCCAAGCATTGGGAGTTTCTTACTCTGCCCTGCACTTTATGGTTCAGTGAAGCCTCCATGAGCTGGGTACTTTCATCCCCAACATCACACAGCTCTGGGCCTGGCAGAGAAGGGACATCAGTAACCCTGGGCAGACCTCGATCACAGGCAAGGTTTCCTGGGCTCCTGGGAGATGGTCCACAGAGTGAGAGATGGAGAAGAGGACAGGGCGAGACCAGGGTGGAATGGGGTGAGAGGACTGGGGCATGGGGAGGGGTGCTGGGACTGGGCTACTTAGGGCTTAAATCTTCTGAAGCCCCAAGCCCAGTTACCCATACTGGTTCAGAAGGATGCTGGAGCAGACCACAAGCATCTCATGAGACCATGGCCAGGCTGTGGCCCAGCATTAAAAATATATATATAATACTTAAAAAAGAGATGTATGTTGCATTTGATAAGAAATGAATAAGTTAGTCACATCATTTATTATCTAAATCAGGACCTTTCAGAGAAAGCAAAAGGTTACAATGAATAATTATGTTGAGACACCACATGGAAGCCAAGATTGTCATGGGAACGCAGGCTGTACAGCCATCCTGGAGATAAAGCATAAGAGCAATGAACCCAACATAAATCTGAGAGCCAGCCTGATGCAGTGTGTGTCCTCCCTAGAGAAGTATACAGTATCTTAAATTTAGAACAACCCGTTTTCCCAGTTAAACTTCTATCACATCCATAGGAAAACTCTAGACAATGTTGTTTATTTTTGCTTGTTTTTGAGACTTGTAAATGTTGGATCATATTGTGTGTAGACTTTTGCAACAAGCTTTTCTCACTCTGCATTGTGTTTCTCGGATTCCTTCACAGAGTTTGCTGCAGCTACGTTGGACCCATTTCCACCGTATGGAGATGAGACAATTCTCTCATCTCCTGGTAAGGGCAGTAGGGCGGTTCCCAGGGCTTTACTGTCATGAGCATCCATGGCCCTGTCTCCAGGTGCCTTGGGGCGAGAGCTTCTCTAGGGTTACACTTAGGAATGAAATTCCAATATCTGACTTAGGTGCACCAATTCACACTGCTAGAGGAGTACATAAGAATATCGTTGAGTCAGCCCACCAATACTTGTCACTATCAGACTCCTATTCTGTGGACAGTCTCTCTGTGGTTTTAACTTGCATCTTCCTGATTTCTTTAAGGTTCAGCCTCTTTTCTTCAGGTTTATTTTCTATTCATGTTTCCTCTGCTGGGAAATGCTTTTTCACATACAGAGTTGTTTGTCTTCTTCATAGTGTGTGAAGTTCTGTATATGTTATGGAGAGTCATGCTTTGTTCACTACGCTGTGATATATTTTCCCAGCTTGTGGCTGATCTTTTCAACAATCACAGAAAAATATTAACTTGGAGGAAGTAGAGACTAAGAATGGTGATAAACAGTTCAGCAGAAAAAACCAAAACATTACTGACATACTTGAAGAAGTAGAAAATGTTTCATCCCTGAAAAAAGAACAATATAAAAAAAGAATAGAGACCAAAGTGCTATTGGAAATATGATAAGAGAATGTTTCTAAAGGTCTGTGGAGAGTTGAAGAAATTTTCCAGAATGGAGAGCAAAAAGGGATGAAAAACACATTGAAAAATAAGATCAGTCCAAGAGAGTAAGAAGTCCCAGAAATAAAAAAAATAAAGAAAATCACTGTAGAGGTAGATCTAGAATGTTCTCTCCAAACTGAAAATGATATTTCCAGAGTGAGAAGACCTGCCATGTGTCCAGCACAATGGATGGAAACAGATGCGTTTGCAGACACATGAAGGACATAGATACTTAAACGCATCCAGAGAGAATGAACAGGGCTCCTTTCAAGTGATTAGCAAACAGCAGGACATTGGACTTTTCAACAGAGACTAGAAGAAAATGAAGTAAGCTTTCAAACTCCAGGAAAAAGAATTGTTTTCAACCTAGAATTCTATCCCTAGTCAATTAAATGTGAAGCAGTTTTAGAAATGCAAAGGCTTAACATTTTTTTTAACCTCAAATACCTCCTATATCCATTTCCTGTTGTAAACAACACAATAACAGACTGGGAACGCTTTAGTGAGAACTTTATTTGGCTCACAGTTTGGCCTGAGGTTGAGGGGGCATGTGAGGCAATGGCCCCCCTTTATCACCAAGTGCCAGGGCAGCCAGGGCATCATGTGGAAAGACAGAGGAGCCCTGTGTGTATATGTGTGCATCTCTGGTCTCCTTTTTCCTATAAAGCCTCTGGGACTCAACCACTGGGACTCCACCTGATGACTTTATCTAATCCTCATCACCTCCCAAAGGCCTCCCCGCTGGACACCATCGTCACATTTTCTGCTGTTTTACATCCTCACCATGGGGACACAACCCCATCAGGAGTTTGGGAGGGGACAAACCAGAGCATCTCTCTTTAGAAAACTATGGGTAGGGTTCCCCAAATAGGGTAGACTTGAGGGAGAAGACACGGGAACTAGGAGGGTGCAATCCGACACACCAGAAAGTGCGGAATGACCTCATATGATGCTGTTGGGAGACAGCCTCACAGCTGGCTGTGCCAACAGCCAGGCTAGGATGGAGCAGTCAGAGATCTGGGGGACATCTTCAGAAGGAGGAACTTGGCAGGATGCTTAACATGGGAGATTGTATTAAGAGGAGATCTGCACAAACGAGGGAGAGTTTGGGGGAAGAGGAAGGGATGAAAATGTAGAAAACTAAGCAAGAAATAAGATAATAAAACAAAAATATCAATTATTAATTCCAGGGAAAACACAAGTTGTGCAGGCAAATATTAATCACGGCACACTGTGAATAGCAGTTATTTTGTTATGATCTCATAAAAATCTTTGCAGGATGTGAAAACAAAAATGCAGGCGGCAAAAGGAAAAAATAAATAAATTGGACTACATCAAAATTTTAAAATTCTGCATATCAAAGGACACAATCAAGAGAGGGAGAAAGTTACCCACAGAAAGGGAAACATTTTGCAATCATATATTGATAAAAGATTAACATCCAGAAGCAGGCTGGGTCTGGTGGCACATACCTGTGATCCCATCTACTAGAGGCAGAAGCAAGAGAATTGTAAGTCTGAGGTCAGCCTGGGCAACTTAGCAAGATCCTGTCTCAAAACAAAAAACAAAAACAAAAACAAGCTGGTGATGACGAGGTAGCTCAGTGCAAAGCCTTGGGAGCAACCATGAAAAGACAATATCCAGACAGAAATACAGTTCCCAGAACTGCACAACAAAAAGCTAAACCAGATTTTAAAATGAGCAAAGGACTTTAATAGATATTTCCAAAAAACCCAAGCAAATGGCAAATAAACACGCGAAAAGATGCTCAACATCAGTCATCATTAAAGAAATGCAAATTGAAACCACAATGAAAAACAAAAAGCCCTCACACCCATTAGGATAGCTATTATTAAAAAAAAAAGTGTTAGTTAGGGCAGGGAGAAACTGGAGCCCTCGTGTGCCATCGGTGGGAATGTAAAATGGTACAGCTGCTGTGGAAAACAACACAGCGGGTCCTTAAAAAATTAAACCTAGATGCAGCAATTCCATTTTGTTACATTCAAAAGGATCAAAAGCCCTGTCTTGAAGAGATATTTAAACACTCATTATCATAGCAGCATTATTCACAATAGATAAAACGTGTAACCAGCCCAGATGTCCACTGACGGATGAGTGGAACAAAATGTGGAGGACACACGGAATCTCATTCATCTTTAAAAAGGAAGGAAATTCTGACACATGCTACCACATGGATGAACCTTGAAGACATTATGCAAAGTGAACTAAGTCCCCAAAGGACAAATAATATATGATTCTACTTCCTTGAGGTATCTAGAGTGGTCGAATTCATCGAAACAGAAGGTAGAATGGTAATTGCCAGGGGCTGGGGTGAGGGATGGGGAATTAGTGCTTGGCAAAGATGGAGTTTCAATTAGAGATGATGACAGTGTCCTGGAGATGGAAGGTGGGGCCGTTTGCACAAAGAGGAGAATGTACTTAAAGCCACCAAACTGTAAAAATGACTAAGACGGTAAATTTTATTATGTGAATTTTATCACAATTAAAATAATTTTATTTATTCCTAATTTTTATTAGTACATGTTTGCAGTACATAATGTTTACATTCCTTACAGGGAGTTGGTACACAAATATAATACATCTCAGCTCTTGTTTCATTCTGTTCTCCTCCCCTCTCTCCCTCCTTCCTTCGTTTCTTGATTCCTTTCCCACTTAAGAAAGATCTATCTCCCTACTTTCTACTGTCTCTTTTATTTTGCTCTTTATTTATAGCTTGGGTTTCTTGTATAAGAGAAACCATGAGATATTTAAACTGTGTCTGATTTAGTTCACTTAGCATTATGGTCTCAAAGTGCATTTTCCTACAGATGACTCAAGTTTATCCTTCTTTATGGCAGAGTGGTACTCCATTGTGCCTAAATACTACGTTTCCTTTAGCCATTCATCTGATGATGGACACATAGGCCATTTAAAGATTTAGCTATTATGAATTGTGCTGCTATAAACATGGATATGCATGTATCACTGTAATATGATGTCTTTAACTCTTTCAGAAAGGTATCTAGAAGGGGAATAGCTGGAATTTCTGTTTTTAGTTTTTTGAGGAATCTCCATAGTGATTTCCATAATGGTTGCACTAGTTTACATTTTACATTTCCAACAACAATGTAGAAGAGTTCCTTTTCTCTCACAGCCTCATAGCCTCTCCAGCTGTGGAGAGGCTATTATTTGATTTTTTTTTTTTTGAGACAGGGTCTTGCTCTATAGTTCAGACTGGTTTTGAACTCATTATATAGCCCAGGCTGGTCTGAAACTTGTGGCAATCCTCCTGCCTCAGCCTCCGACCATGCCCAGTTTATGATTTGGTTTCTTGATAATGGCCACTCTTTCTGGGGTGAGATGGAATCTCAGTGTTCTTTTAATTTGCATTGCTTGAGCAGCCAGCAATAATGAATGTTTTCGTGTATTTATTGGCCATTTGTACCTCTGAGAAATGTTTATTTACTTCACTTGCCTATTTTTTGATTGGGTGTTTTATTTTGGGTCGATCTAATGTTTTTCCTTTTAAAACCAAAGCATTTATTTTGAGTAATGGTTGAAATACTCAAGATGAACTGGATGCTGCAACAGGTGTTCTCTTGGGTTTAGGTGTTGTTCCTTCGTGGAATTTTTAGGTGCCTTGTTTGCCCACTCCTGGAGGTATTTGCCTTTTTTTTTTTGAGTTCTTAAATCAATGCAATTAGAAATGAAAAAAGGTGAAATCGCATTGAACACTGTGGAAATCCAGATTATTAGCAACTACTTTGCAAATCTGTTCATCAATAAGGAAGAAATGGATAGATTCCTAGATACATATGAATTACCAAACCTGAACCAACAAGATACAAAAATCTTGAGTAAGTCAATAATAGGCAATGAAATAGAAGCAGTAACAAAAAACCTACAAACTAAGAAAAGCCCAGGTCCAGATGGAGTCACTGCTTTATTCTACAAAAACTTCAGGGAAGACCTAACACCAGTACTCCTCAAACTCTTTAATGAAATAGAAAGGGAAAGTATACTCCCAAAGTCATCCCTGGAAGCCAGCATTACCCTCATTCCAAAATCAGACAAGGATCCAACCAAAAAAGAGAACAATACACCAATTTCTTTAATGAATATAGATGCAAAAATCTCGAACAAGACACTGGCAAACAGAATGCCAAACAAATCATCAAAAAGATCATACATCCTGACCAAGTAGGCTTCATCCTGGGGATGCAAGAAGAGTTCAACAGAGGCAAATCAAGAAATGTAATTAAATCACATAAACAGAAGCAAGACAAAAATCACATGATTATCTCAATAGATGCAGAAAGAAGCCTCTGACAAAATCCAACATTCATTCATGATAAAAGCACCAAAGGCAATAGGTACAGATAGACTCTATCTCAACCACATAAAAGTCACTTATGACAAACCTTCTGCCAACATCATATTAAATGGGAAAACTGAAAGATTTTCCTCCAAAATCAGGAACAAGTCAATAATGTCCACTATCATCACTCCTGTTCAACATAGTACTCAAAACATTAGGAAGAGCAATTAGGCAAGAAAAAGAAATAAAAAGGATCTGTATAGGAAAGGAAGAAGTCAAATTGTTCTTATTTGCAGATGAACATGATCCTCTACATAGAATACCCCCCAAAAAATCCTCTACAAAATTCCTAGAATTCATAACCAAATTCATCAATGTAGCAGGATACAGTATCAACAGACAAAAATCTATAATGTTCCTATATACAAATAAAGAACTCATGGAGAAAGAAATTAGGAAAAAATACCATTCACAATAACCTCAAGAAAAATTACATACTTGGAAATTAAGATAAACAAAGAAGCAAAAAGACCCCTGTTATGAAAGCTATAGTACTCTGAAAAAGAAGAATGAAGAGGACATCAGAAAAAAATGGAACGACATCTCGTTCCTGGACAGCCAGAACCAATATAGTCAAGATGGCCAGGATTGGGGATTTAGCTCAGTGGCAGAGCACTTGCCTTGCTGAGTTGGATCACCAGCAAAAAAAAAAAAAAGATGACCATACTTCCAAAATTGATATAGAGATTTAACACAATCCCAATACCGATACCAATCAAATACTTCACATAACTAGAGAAAACAATCCTAAAATTCATGTGGAACCAGAAGAGACCGTGAATAGCAAAAGCAATCCTGGGTAACAAGAGCAAAGTGGGAAGTATCACAATCCTGGATTTAGCTTATATTACAAAATTACTGTGATAAAAACGGCATAGTACTGGCACAAAAACAGACACGAGGATCAGTGGACCAGAACAGAGGAGGCAGAAACAACCCTGAGCACATTCAACTATTTGATCTTTGACAAAGGAGTGAAAAATACACACTGGAGAAAAGATTGCCTCTTTAATAAATGGGGCTGGGGGAACTGGCTTTCCACATGCAGAAGATCAAATCTAGACTCATATCTCTCACCCACGTTTTAAAATCAAAATGGATCAAAGATCTAAGTGTTAAAACAGAAACACTTAACCTGCCAGAAGATAAAATAGGTAAAATTCTTGAAGACATAGGTGTAGGCAAGGACTTTCTGAACAGAAGCCTGGTTACACAGGAAATGGTACCAAGAACCAACAAATGGGATCACATCAAATTAAAAAGCTTCTGCACAGCAAAAGAGACAGCCAGCAGCGTGAAGAGACAACCTATAGAATATCTTGGCAGTTAAACGAATTTTAAAAATTAAAAAAAAAATCCTTTTCAAATCACTTAGTCCCAATCATATCAGGAGAAAGGTGGGAGTTGACTGAGTATGACTCTGAATAAGTGTGCATGGCTTTGAGGTGTTGAAGTGTGTGTGTGAGAGAGCTAAGTCCTTATCATCTCCATGGTGGGAAGTCAAAAGATAACATCTAAAACTGAAGATCGAGAACTAGAAGGAAGCGTGTTATTTAATGACATGGAGGTACACACCAAAAGATTCTGCTAAGAGTTGACAGCAGTTGCCTCTGGGGAGAGGGAGAAGGAGGTGTGGAGCAATGACTTATTTTTTATAAGATGCTCTAAACTATCTACAAGTAACACTTTGATTTTAAAAATAATAAAGCAAAAACTAATCCAAAGCAAAAGCAAACAGAAAAGTCCTTCCCTGGAAGGCTCTATGTCACAGGCTGTGGGCACAGAGGGCCTAAGCCACTTCAGAGTCATTCGTTGCCATGGGCATAGAGGTCAGGGCTCCTGCCCCCCATTCCCTTCCCCAGAGCAAATGGGGGCACTTAGAGCTGATGGCCCTTAGAGGAAGGAGACACATCTGAGGGACAGGGGCCCATTGTTTACTTGCATAGCCACACAGTCATTTTAATGTGTATTGGAAAAATGCAATTCGCATATCAAACCTGGAGATTATTGCTTAGGATGAAGCCAAGTTCATTAAATGGGAGGATTTAAGGAAAATACAGTCAGTCCTTCATATCCATGGGTTCCACATCCTCAGATTCAACCAACCATGGATAGAAAATATTAGAAAAAAATTGCATCTGTACTGACTGTGTACAAACTTTCGTCCTGTCATTATTCCCTAAACAATAGGACATGACAACTATTTACATGACATTTACATTGTATTAGGCATCCTAAGTAATCTGGAGATTGTTTAAAGTATTCAGGGCAACGCATGAAAGTCAGTACTACACAATGGGCCTTAACATACATAGATTTTAATGTCCCTGAGAATGGGGTCTGTGACCAATCCCCTTCAGATACCGAGGGACAATTATACTAGAGTGACAGTAGAGGAGACAAGTGAAATCGGAGAGAGCCATTCAAGTAGGATGGGAATGACTGGAGACAGAGGAAATACTGACCTAGTTTAATCCCTTGGGTTAGGACTCAGGACCCTAATCCTGGAGGGGGGGGGAGAAAGAGAGAGAGGAGAAAGGAGAGGGAGAAGGACCCTCCCAGTGTCCTACAGAAAGACTGGAGTTGTGACTGGCCGAGGCCGGGCTTGCCCTGCCCCTGTGTGAAGCCAGACATGGGTGCTCTGCAGCAATCACACGGATCATGATGATGGATGCTCATAGAAAGTCCTGCTGGAGACTCACGACTATGTACCAGAAACAACCACAAGAGCAAACACTTATGTGGGGTGTTCCGTGCACGGAAAAGCCTTCTAAGGACTTTATATACATTGCCCTTCATCCTTGCACATCCTAGGAGATGGTGTGGCAGCCAACCTGCAAGACAGTTCCCTGGACTTTGGCTTCCTGGTAGTCACACTCCTGTGTGGTCCCCTGGCACACAGAATAGGGCATCCTGTGGAACTAAGAGGTAATGATGGAGTGTGACTTCCATGCATGGGTCAGAAGAGATGTTTGGATTTCTTCCTCCCTCTCTCTTGGATCAATTGTCCTGAGGAGAGCCAGCTGCCTTGTCATGAGAACACTCAAACAGTCCTACAAAAAGATCTACATGATGAAAACCTGAGTCCTCCCTCCAGCCACCAACAGAACTTGCATGCCAGGTGACACGCTTTGTCTCCCAACTAAGCGATACGCTGCAGGAAAGCAGGCAGGGGTCTTACCTATTCTACACCGCATCCTTGAGCCTTAACAGTGCTGACACATACATTTTGGTTGACATTTCATCCTCTGTCTGTTGACTGTCTCCCTACCAGGTTGGGACCTCCCTGGAGCTGGCACCATGTCTGCTTCACTTTAGCACTCTCAGGCCCAACACAGGGCTGGAATATGCTTGGGAGTGACTGGATGATCAAGATAGAAGGAGTAATGGCAGGAACTGGGGCTAATAGTTGCCGAGGTGGCTTCCAGGCCTGGGGCTAACAGCCTCCCAGGGGAGCAGGGGGGTACCTAACAGTGGGCCTTGGCACCTGCAAACCGGTGCCAGTTAGGGGCCCATGCTAGCTCGCAAACCTCCCTCTAAAGAAGGAGGTCGGGCCAGCTCACAGGCGAATCGAGTACCGCCTCTGCTCTCACACCCCAAACTCGGAGCAGATGAGGTGGGGCTGCAACCCCGAAGAGAGGGCGCTCTTTCATTCGCAGAGGCCGGCAGGGCGGGCCGAGGCCCTCGGGTGCGACCCCTAGCGGCCCGGATGACGCATCCCTTCTGTGGCTCCCACAGTCTCAGGCCACCTTTCTCCATCACTGCCAGGTTTCCGTTGCCGATTGTCTGGGCGGGTGCAAAGTTCTGAGTGTGGGCGCATTAACGGTTTGTGCACCTCACTCCCTGCCCGTGATAAGGCAGCGCGCGACGTGGGCACAGATGCAAACCAGTACAGAAAGCGGCTTCCAGGGCCCCAGGCGATGCCTGGCGCGGGGATCCTGACCCGTACCCCAGCTTCTCGCTGATCGCGAACTTCTCGGTGCCCCAGCCCTTGTCCCGCGCACACGCCGCACAGGCCTGTGCACCCTGCAGCATCGTCTTCCCTCCCGCCCTGCCCTGGCTCTCCTAGACATTTCTCCGCCTCAGATGGGCCCGCCACCTCCTCCAGGAAGCCGATGCTGCTTTCCCTCGGACCTGCTATGTGCAGGGACGGGGCGTCGCCTGGCTTATCCCTGCGTGTGCAGCGCCCGGCCCCCCGGCGGGCCCGGCGCGTGGTCGTGCAGCGCCTTCCGAGGGCGGAGGGGACCGAGGATGCGAGGGAAGCCGCGGCGGGAGGAGCGTCGGGCGGAGGCGCGGCGGGAGAGGGAGCGCGCGCGCCGGCGGCGGCCGCCCAGGCCCGGGGCCGCGCGCCCAGCCTGAGCCCGCCCCGCCGCCGAGCGTCACCGAACCTGCTTGAAATGCAGCCGAGGCGCCGGGGCGGGCTGCAGCGGCGGCGGCGTTGGCGGGGGCAAAGGCAGCGGGAGCCCCGGCGCCGCGGCGAGTACTCGGCGGGCTGAGGCTCGGCGGCGGCGGCGGCGCGCGGAGCGCGGGGCGCGGCGGCCGGAGCCCGGGGCCCGCCATGGGCCGCCGGGAGCGGGGCGCGCTCCGGCCGCTGCTGCTCCTGCTCCTCCTGCAGCGGCTGCATCTCGCGGCGGCGGCGGCGGCGGCGGATCCCGCGCGCGGCGGCCAAGGTGCGTGCGGCTGGCCCCCGGCCGGCTCCGCGCCGCCAACAAAGCGCGGCCGAGCGGCCGCGGGGAGCGTCGCGGCGGGCTTCTTGGAGCCCCCTCCCTGCCTTCGCCCTGGACCCCCAGTCCGCGCTCCCGGGGTCGAGAGCTCCGCGCCCCGCTCCTGGGGGATGGGCGCAGTTGGGCCGGCCGGCTTTGAACTCCGCGGGGGGCGCTCATTCATGCTTTCCGGTGAGCGGCGCGGTGCTTGCCGGTGGGGCCGAATGACACGCGCTCCGCCGCGGCGCCCAGCCGCGTCCCCTCCTGACAGTGTGTTTCCGGGGACCCCGCGCGTGGGGCACAGTGACTGCTTGCGAGGGGGACGAGCCAGTGCGCGCAGTGCGTGTCGCGCGTGAGCGGGGCCCCTGTGGGCCGAGTCTGCGTGGATCTGTCGCTGTTGGCCGCGTGTGCGGCTGAGTGTGTCTGAATGGAGGGTGTACCCCAGACGCGTGACGACCGTAAGTGTGTGCCTGGTCTCGTTGTGCCACCCAGCGGCCCGCCACCGAGGAGCCCAGCCATCCAGCCCTGCCTCTGGGTCGAGGATGCCCGAGGCTCCCGGTGTCGCCCCCTTCCCTTCGACCCGAAGGCTCTTCGGCGGTCCAGGCTGCCTGCTGGGGAGCGGAGCTCGCGTGCGCTGACGCAGCTCCCGACCCCTCACCCCACCCCCCAGGGCCAGTCAAGGAGTGCGAAAAGGACCAGTTCCGGTGTCGGAACGAGCGCTGCATCCCCTCGGTGTGGAGGTGCGACGAGGACGACGACTGCTCGGACAACAGCGACGAGGATGACTGCCGTGAGTGGCCAGCTGGAGCGCTCGGGCCGGGGGTGGGGACACAGGGCGGGGAGCGCCGGCTCCGTGCGCGCGTGGCTCCAGCCACGCGGACCACCTGCGCCCAGCCTGGCCGCCTCCTCCGGGCCGCAGCAGGGAGGCCGGCGCATCCCTGTGGGGCCCGGGGCGGAGCCTAGAGTGGTGTGCCGGGGACTCGCCTGGCCGGGCGGCTGGGCGGGCACCACGGGCGGGGATGCAGCAGTCCCCGCGCTCGTCTACCTTCCCGCCATTCGGCCCTCACTGGGCCCCACGGGGCGTGTGCGTGTTCCAAACTTCCACGCAGCTGCGGGCCGCACCGCGCTCCTTTTCCGGCTTTTTTTTTTTCTCGGAATGAATGGGCTCCCCGGGGCCCCTGATTGGCTGGGCAGGGACCACCCCATAGGCCTCGATGGCCGGAACCGCCAATCGTGGGCGGGCCGGTGTGTAGCGTTCGGCGCCCTGAGCCGACTCTGGGGCTTTGCCCTGGCCCCACCCGGGCCGCAACGCTGAGCGCGTCCCCCGGTGGTAGGTGCTGGCGGAGCGCCAGCTCGAGCTGCTTTTTGTCGAGTCACCCTGAGGACCTTTCTTAGCTTGCCAACCCAACCTGGGAATGAGTCACAGGGCCACCAGGAAGGAGGGCTAGCAGGAGGAAGGATTTGTTTCCTGGAAGGGGCCCTCGCGAACCCGGGCTCCTTGTGGCAAGAGGGGTGTTTGCACACGCGGGCACGACTGATTTTGAAATTCCTTCTTGGGATACACGGGGTTTCGGTGTATGTGAAACGGGAAGCATTTAGCAGGGAGTTGCTGCGGGGGAAGGAATGTAGTTCCAAGAACAGAAAAACGGCTCTTGGTGAGACCTAGACCCGGACAATCTTTTACTACTGTTGCAGACCTGCTGTGGGTGCCGGCGTGGCACCCTGGAGAATGTACAGCTCCGGCCTGGGAGCTCTGGTCTGAGGGAGGAGGCAGCAGGTGGGCACCATGTGCTGGTACCTTTAACTCTGCACCATGCACGGAAGGGGAGGAGACACTTGGCACACTGTCCTTTGAGTCGTTGAGTTTTTAAAAACTACTTGTCAGTCAGCCTCACTAGTTAGCTTTCAGACCTAACACGGTGTGGGCTCTCGGTGACTTAGGTTCATCTTTCCCGCCTGCTTCAGTTTCCCTTCCTGACCCCTTGGCGTAATAATTCCTGCCCTGGAAACCTCATTGGACCGTTTTGAGGACTAATTCTAGAAATGTCAATGGAAATAATGAGACCCGTACATGCTGCCCACTAACTGTGCCCAGCACTTTGGTAAGTGCTTGTTTTATATAAACTCCTTTAATTTTGACAATAGTGCTTTGTACTAAAAACCAAGGCACCAAGGGTTAAGTTGCTTGTTCAATGGTGACTGAGTTGCTAAGTAGGAGCCTGAACCTGAGCACTTGCCACCAGCATTCTTAGCCTAAGTGTGACCCTGATCATCCCCCAGTGCCACTGGCTTTGTGACGGTGCCTAAGTGTGACCCTGATCATCCCCCAGTGCCACTGGCTTTGTGACGGTGGTTGTGGCTGAGTAAAATATTAGAGTGAGTCTTATGCCTGGGAGCTGTTCCTCTGGTCCCTGTAGAAGGGAAACGGGCAGGGATAGAAACAGCACTTCTAGGCTGGTCACATCTTGTCCTTCTTGGCTCTTTATAATAAGTCTTGTGAGGGTGGTTGTAAGTTCGGAGCAGAAGCTTTTCCTGTCATCCTGCTTTATAGATAAGGGCACTGGCTCAGAGAGGTTAAGTGATTTGCCCAAGGTCACGGAAATGAGGATGACAGAACTTGGTCAGGATCTCCACCTGCCTCCTTGTTCAGGAGCAGTCTGCTTTTCAGGGAACAAGTGTGCTGTGGAACGGTCTTGGTGCTGGAAAGCCGGGCTGTAAAGGTTGAGCTTGTCGTTTTTCATCTCTCTGTGGCTTTGGGCAGGACGGAGGAGTGAAGTACCCAGTGGCTGGCTGACCCCAGGTGGGGCCTGGGAGCAGTGGTGGCTAATCTGGGCTCCTGCATTGGTTCTGAGAGGGTTGAGATAGAGTTACGGACAGATTTAGTGGACAAAAGCCAAAAGCCAATGATGTCAGGGCTTGGGGTGGAAAGGGTGGTGGCTTTGCCCACAGTGTCACTTGCACTGGGCTTGACTTTGCTGAGCTTGCTTCTTCCTCTACCAGACGGAACAGCTGCTCCTCCATCCTCCATCCTGGGTTATGTGCATAGGGCATTTTCTCACCAGCCTGGTGAAGACAAGGGAGTGGACCAGTGTCCCTACCTTGAGGCCCTTAGAAATGGGTTCCTGAGAAGCCACAGAAGGCACTTGAAGAAACAGGCTTGGATGACTGTCACTGTCTCCCCTGGGAGCTGCTGGGCACCCCCCAACCCTAAGCAGCCTCTACCATACACCTGACTGCCTGCCTCAGGGCCCTGCCCTGCAAGAAGGCCTGAACTCTTTCCTCTGCACCTCTCTGGGCTGCAAGTAGGGGCTGGAATTTATAAATAGTATCTGTGTGAGGCAAAGTGAGTTCCAGCTCCCCAAGGGGCCGGAATGCAGCTCCTGAACACCAGGAAGATGACAGAGGCTGGCAGGAGGGAGTTTTTGTGTTGAGGAGGCCAAGAAAGCCTTCCTGGAGGGAAGAGGCTGAGCTCGGCCTTGACAGATGGGAGGTGATGTTATTACCTTGGTGTGTACCGTTCGAGCGTAGGTGGTGTAGACCCATGCTACAGAGGACACTGAGGCTTGGAGGCGACACAGCCCCTCAGAATCACCCGCTCCTCAGGTTTGGAGCTGGAACTCAGACTGAGGCCTTCACAGTCTTGATGCTTATGCATAGTGAGTGGAATTTGGCTCTTTGGACTCACAGATGGAGCTGGTAGGATGGGGAAGGGAAGAGCTCGTGGGGCTTCAGTTCCCAGCTCAGAGAACCTTCAAAGCAGAGGAAGGGGCAGGAAGCCAGGGCCTGCCCGGCCGGGGGAAGTCTAGGGAGGTTCCTGGCTGTGGGCCTGGGTCACGTAGGCCACCTGCTCCCTAGGCCTTGGTTTCCTGTTGCTCTCTGATGTCTAGGGGTAGAGGCAGGGATTCTGATCTCTGGCCAGGTCTTTACTCCCTCAGTGACAGCCCTAATGCTGATCATCACTTACCCTGCACTTTCTGTGGACCAGGCACAATACCGAGATTTCATGCGTGTCCCTCAGTGCTCCTCTAGTCGATAAAATAGAGCAACCCTACAAAGTGCCTGGATTGTTCCCAGTTTGTAAAGGCACAGAGTGCACAAGTTGTTGACTCAACAACTTGTGCATTCTGTGTATGAAATTGGCTAGGGTGTGAATGAAGGTGAGCCACGACGGAACCTGGGCTGTCTGGAGTACGAGCCAGTGACCCTGGCAAGTCCCGTCCCACAGATCTCCATGTCTCATCTTGAGATGACATCATAAGGCTCTGCCCCCACGTGTCCCCCCAGCTCTGGGGAGAAAGACTAGGTGGACAGGTGGGCCAGGCCTGTGCTCACACAGCTTCTCCTTGTTCAGACCACTTGTGGCTCCCTTGTGTCCCCAGCCCATTGTCTCCCCATCCCCTATTTAGTGCCCTGCCCACATCTGTTTCTCCTGTGGCTGAGTTCATTAGCTGGGCAGGGCCAGGCTGCAGGTGAGGGATTGCAGCTCCACCACCATTCCCGGGTGCTGGAGCCTGCATCCGGCCCCACGCCCAACTTCATCTTTTTTTTTTTTTTTCTTTCCCAGTTTTTTTGTTTTTTGAAACAAGGCCTCACTATGCAGTTCAGGATGGCCTTGAACTCACTATGCAACCCAGGCTGGCCTCGAACTCACAGCGATCCTCCTGCCTCAGCCTCCCAAGTGCTTGGATTACAGGTGTACACCACCACGCCCAGCCTTCATCCGCTTTTTCTGAGTGGAGTCATCTAAGAGACAGTGCTGTTCATCTCTGACCTTGTTTCCTTGTCTGACCAGGCAGCGCTACCATTTCAAGTCCTGCTGGCTCTCCCACATACCCCAAGAATAAAGTCAGCCTAGATACCTCTGCATAGGTCTTGTGTCTACTCCCCCTCCAGCCTCTTCCTGTGCGCCTGGCCACCACCCCTCAGTTCTTTCACCCTCTTGCTTGCCTTCTGCTTCTTACCTCCAGGGCTTTGCACATGCAGGTCTGCCTGCCTGGAATACCCTTCTGTTCCTCACTATGTTCTTTTTTGTCATCTTAGAAGATTCTGTTCTCCAGGAAGCCTTCCCTGCCATCCCTCTCCCCCAGGATGACACATAGGGGTTGATTTAAGAGAGTTTGAGACCTATTTTGAAATCTCAACTCCATGCATCCCTGGATCAGATAACCCGGGTTCATGCCCCAGCCATTCCGTCCTCCTAGAGGTGATGTGAGGATTAAATGAGACTGTGCTCAGTGAGCGGGCACTGGCAGTGTGGGTTGACTGGCAGTGGGAAAGAGGGCTCCAGGAACCTGCTGGTGGAAGGTCCCATCTCATCTGCTTAGCCAGATGTTGTCTGCAGGCTCCTAGAACGGATCCTTGCCTCCACCATAGGTCGGTTGCTCAGCCACATGGAGGTGGTCCCAAGGCTTCACTCAGCCCCAAGATGACACGGAGGTAGCAGAAAGTGGCCTGAGGGGGGGCTAGGGTGGAAGAGAATGCAATAGGCTTGATTAGTCTCAATGAACGAGTGGTCTGGGCCTAGGAAAGGCCAGTCCTGGTGGCCTCCTGCGTCTTTCCCACTGGCGAACTGTAGTCTCCATGGCTCTGCCAGCAGCCCCAAGCTTCGTTTGCTTCTAGATCTGGGTCTGTGCCCCAGGGCTGACCCAGCAGGCCTGGGGGGTGTTTGGTAAAGGCCCTCCCTTTGGCCTTCCCGCAAGATCTCCTGGGCCGGGGTCCTGTCTGTGAGCCCCTGGGTTTCCTAGGCCTCCTGGGAGTCTGCTGAGGTTGGCCCAGGGCTGGCTGGCTGCTTCTTTCCCAGTTGGCTGACTTGACAGTTTTCCTTCCTTGAGGTCAGAGAGGGAACCCGGAGAGTATGAGCAGAGTAAGGTCCCAGAGGGTGTCAGAGCAGGTGCCTCTTGAGAGGCGTAACCAGATGGATGATCATGTGCCCAAGGTTAGCAGTAATGCCCGGCCCCTGTTGTTCTAGCCACACCTTAGGGCCCCAGCTCAATGCAGACGTGGTAACACCTGTCCCAGAATACCCACACATTCAGCCACCCCAGCTCTGAATGCCTGGCACCATGCCACCTCCCCTGGGAGTCTGCTGACCCTGCCCTCCGGCCCCCGTGCTCCCTCAGCACAGCCTTGTCCCCTTCTCCGCCTGGGATCTTTCTTTACTCCGAGGCTTGCCTTGGGCACCAGGGTCTCCAACTCCAGTAGTTCCCTGGAGGGAAGCCCTGCTTACCCCTTGCCTCAGGCCGTGCTGGACCATTTGCTTTCATTTGCTTTGCTACTCAGAACCACGTGAGGACTGATTTTTTATTATTCCCATTTTAAAGATCAGGGAGCAGAGGCTCAGAGAGAAGGGACTTGGTCAGTGGTGCTGGCTTTCACCAGGTCTGTCTGTTCTGGAGCCAGGCCTGGGCTGGAGCTGTCCTCCCGGAGCTCTGCACTCCCTGGAGGGGTCTGAGGGCCTGGTGCTCTGCAGACGTGGAGGAAGCGGGGAGTGGCTGCCTTGCTGGGCAGTGCCTCCCTGGGCTCCAGGTTTCTGACTTGGGAGTGGGGCTGGGGAGGGGCCCTTTTCTCTGGAGACTGCATGGGGCCCCAGCATAAGGCTCCCTTTCCCAGCCACCCACAGGCACAGCCCTCCACGGTTTCCAAAGGCATCTATTGGCCATTCTGCGCAGACAGGAAAACTGAGGAATGACATTGTGTCGTTGGCACAGGTGACCTCAGGGAGCGTCATGGCCTGTTCACCTCAGTCTTCAGTCACACAGGCCTGGCTGCCCGCTCTGGCTCAGGCTTCTCAGTGCTCATCCTACAGAAAGTGAAACTCAGGCCCTGGTGGCCAGAACTCAGCTCTAGGTGTCAGCAGGGACCCATGCGGCCCCTGGCTGGTGAGAAGTCGGGTACCCTCGAGTCCTGAACAGGACTGTCCCTGCTGAGTTGGGGACAAGCAAGTCCCAGGCTGAGGGGCACAGAAGAGCCTTGGGAGAATGGGGCGGGTGTTTGTGCTTGGCTTACCGCTGCCCTGGCTGGGCCCTGCCTGCGGCCCCTGGCTGGTGAGATGTCATGTAAGACCGCAGTGTGGACATTGGCGAGAGTTTTAGAGTGTGCACACCACTGGGCCTTTCTCCTGCATAGCCACCTTCAGCCAGGGCCTGGAAGCCTCTTGGCTGTGCTTCACAGAGGAAAGAGCCGAGAGGTGAAGTCACTTGCTGTGCACGGCCTGACTGTCGGTGGCAGTACTGGGCCACGCCTGTCTGGCTGCAGGGTCTGACACAGGAGACGCACATTCACAGTGTCTGCTGAGGCGCCCTTCCTCCCCAGGCCTGGCCAGTGGGCGTGTGGCCTCCCTTCTGACAGGCCCAGGCCCCCGGGGTGCTCTCGAGCAGCAGCCATTTTTGTTGGTAGCTGCGTGACCCTGGCTCCTCTCACAAGCTGCTGTATGTCCCCAACTCTGAAGCTGGAGTGGGGGTGGCCAGGGGCCTCTGGGGAACACTGCTCAGTCCTGACTGAGCGCTTTGCCCTCAGCACCCTGTCAGACCCCCGTATCTCTGATGGGGCTTGGCCACTTTAGGGGTGCAGAATCTGGTGCAGTCTGGCCCCTTGAATATCCTCAGGTGACACTAGTCACCTGCCTCTCTGATCCCTTACTGCCTCCACAGGACGGCTGGCCCAAAGGCTCTCCAGTCCGGGCCTCCCTGAGGGGGGTCCTGTGGTCACCACCCTGTCCTGGACATTGGCTTTGAGGTGCCACAGGGTCTTCACTCTGCCACTCTGGAGACTTTTAGTTTCGAGCTTGTCCCAACACAGCATGGTCTTTGAGCGTGCGCCTCACGGGATGTCCAAGGGGGCAGGCAGCGCAGGGCTCCAGGAGCACCCCGTTTCCTGACGGGGAAGCTGAGGCTCAGGGAGGTCACAGGACTATTGGTCATGCTGGAGCTGAAACTCATTTCCGTTGATCATCTTCATTTTTCCCCCCGCAGAAGTAAACTGCCCCTGCCTTATGTGAAAGTAATTTTGTACTCAGAAAACACAAACAATAAAGGAAGCAAAACTAGGAAGGCAGCAGTCGTCTTTGGTGACGCCGCTGCATAAGCAGCCTGCTCTTCCAGACCTTTCTCTCTGTGTCTCAGTTAGTGGGTATGCATGAACACGTGCATTTTTTAAAACAAAAATGAGGCGTTACGCTGGTTATTTTCTCCTCACGTCATACACGGCTTTCTGTGTCAAGAGCAGTCGGTTCAGACCATTGTTTTAGGGGCTCGATATTGTTCCACTCTGTGAACTGCTCGTAATTTGATGACATGTTCTCCTACTGATAGATTTGTGCTAAGTTGCTTGTTTCCTCCTATTCTACACGGAGCTGGGACGGGCATCCCCGTACTGCGTCTCTGCTCATTTGTCCGATTTTTTTCTTCAAGATAAATTCTTAAGAGAGGAATAGCTGAGCAGGTGCATTTTCATCATTGCTCTCTAGAGAGATTTATTCCCCACCTCTCAATGACATCCCCCATGTGTCCCCACGGCCCCCCTTCCCAACAAGGTGGAGAGCCCAGAGGACCTTTCCCGAGCACAGGGTCACCTTGTTCTAGCCCCACGGGACAAAGTAACCGTATCTAAGCTACGCAAGCAAAGCAGAGCAAGGAGAAAAGGCAACTGTGTTTTGACCCCAAGGACTTTTCACTCATGGAGAAAACCAGAAGAAAACCAAATGGTTCCTTCAGTCATTTCGACTTGATGGTAGACTCCATCTCCTCCATCACATTGCAGAGATCATTTTATCTCTGCCCCTGATTTGCTCTGTGTCTCTGGGCCGTTGGTTCCCCTTGTCTGAACTTTATTTCCCTTTCACTCATTGGTCCTTGCTCTACCACCACCGCAGGCACCTTGAGCAGAATTCTGCCTGGAGCTGGCCTCCGGGCTGGGCCTGGCCTGTCGTTGCCTGGGGCTGGGAGACCTGTGCCCCTGGCTTGCCATACTGCCTGGGGAGGGCTGGGGAGCACAGCTGCCCTGGCAGGCTGGATTCCCGGCAGGTGAAAGGGGCAATTGGGCTTTTTAGGGTCTATTTCCAGAACTGAGCCTGAGGGCCAGGTTCCTTGGCCCACTTGCCCTTCCACCTTCTTCTTGTGGTCGTGATTGGACTGGACCCAGTGCACTGATGGAGAAAAATGGAACGAGGTCCAGCAGCCCCACGGGCCATTCTGAAACAGGGATAACAGCCCCCATTGCGGAGTTATGCAGGCCTGTAGATGAGCATTCTCACTCCCCTTCCTGAGCCCACTTCCTGCACAGGGAGTGGCTGGGCAGAACCCTCTCCAGCTCTCCTCCTTCTCTGAGCACACAATCAGGGCAGCTGCTGGAATCACAGCAGGAGAGATGCATGTGGGTCAGCTGGCCAGTGGGGAGGACTGGCCTCCTGGAGAGCAGCAGGGTCTCCGGTTGGGAGGGGCCATAGGAACCATCTCATCGTGCTCCTGTCGCAGCGGGGACCCCAGGATGGCGCTTAGCCGGACGGGCCTGACACTGTCTGTTATCCACCAGGCCCTTGAGTCACCAGTGGGTCCAGGTTGATGTGAGAGACAGGGCAGCGGATGAGAGGCAGGGAGGTTAAGCTGCATGACTGAGTATCTGGGGGTCAGAGTGGGCTTTCCTGATGGCCTGGATCCAGGAATAGCTAGCCAGAGCTCGTCTGGTAATTCCTGTTCCACTTCCTGGACCCGGAGCTGCCATCTGCTGCCCATCGCCCCCAGAGCGCTTTCTCGGCCCCTGGCATGGGTGCACATGGTTGTGCGTGGGTGTGTGCTTGGGACGAGGGGTGTGTACCAGGAGGGAAGTGACTGTTCTGGACACTCAGAGGCCAAGAGCCCAAGGTGACACTCTTCCTCCCACACCCACCAAGGTGGCCCAAACCAAGCCAACCCCCACCCCAGGCTGTGGTGACGGGGAATTATGTGTAGCTGGAGAGATGCTAGCAGTCTTTGTTCCCAGCCTGCCCTCTGCCAAGGCAGCCTCCCCTCCCTCAGCCACGGCCCCGAGGACCGAGGTTGTTAGGAGCAGCTGCAACCTGGGGCCGGGAAGCTCACCTCAGTCTTTCCCTTACCTTGCCCAGTGGCTGTTTGGCAGGTCCTTGCCCCTCTACTCACTGGTCATGGGATATCTCCGGTCCCCTCTCACACCCAATTCTGTGGGACTCTTTTTGCTTGCCCCTGAGAGCCACTTTCATGGTAACTGGAGTCTGCCATGGCCAGACCCCTGTGTGGGGGCTCTGAGGAGCTGCCCCCTGTTCCCCGAGGCCTGGCGCTAGAAGGAGGGCCAGAAGTTGTGAAATGGAACCCGCAGGACCCCAGAGGCCCTACTGTAACCCCTTATACAGGGAACACGGCCCAAACCGTGCGCACAAAGCCAGGACCTGCTGTTTATTAGCAGAGCCTACAGTTGTTTGGGGGCTTTTTTTTGTTTTATTTCTTTTTTCTTCACTTTTCTGCCTGTTTATTTTTGCAGAGTTCTGGGTGGATTGTTTTAATACCTGTGAGCTGGCCAGCCAGAGCAGACTTTATACTGGCAGCCTGTGTGACGCTCCTTTGTCTCCCTGCCTGCTTCTCTGCAGGGACCAAGGGGTGCGGCGTCAGTAAGGGCATTCTGGGGTCAGCAGCCCTTGAGCTTCCTACTGGGGAGGTCCAGGGTGAGTCCCTTGAGCCTGAACCCCAGGGCTCTGTACAGTGTGGGGAAGTAGTGATTTGTGGCCCATGGAAAGTACCAGAAAGTACCAGAAATTGTGGGAGTCTTACTGAACCAGGCTTTCTTTGTGCACCATGGAAAACTCAGGCAGCTGTGTGGCTTGAGTCCTTGGTATGTTTGCTACCTCCTCTCCTCAGGTGCCTTTGGTGGCTCCCACCCTTGCCGGTTCTGTGCTGAGGGCTCCCCTCTGGGAACAGAGGCTGAGTCCATTCAGCCCAGCTCCTATCCAGGGCTGACTTCAAACCCCTGTTCAGCGCAGTTGGGAGGCATAGATGTGAATCCACAGGGCCCCCTACCGCATCTGTGAGAGATCAAGTCTGCGTTTCGCCATGTCTTAGCTGTGGGGCCCTGAGCAAGTTTCCTCACCTCGCTGAGGGCTGCCTCATCAATACCTGCCCCCCCAGGTGACCACAGGACTGGTTATGGAAAGCATCAAGAGCAGTGTGGCTGGCACATGATGGATGCTCAATCCAAGGCCATTTGGCCTGAGACTCCTGCGCCTCCATGTCCTGTCTGTCCTTCAGGGACCTCAGCTGTGGAGGGCTACTGTACTGCTGGGCAGAGGGGGAGGGGCCAGAGAGCCTCCTGACAGGTGCCGTCACCCCCTCTTCTCTCCTGTGGCTCCAGACTGGAACTTACTGGCCTAGTTTAATCAGGGAGAGTCCTTCCAGGGACCTCATTAGGAAATGAGCCCAGAGCCTCAGGGACCTCAGGGAGATGCAGGGTATGGGGGGAGCTTGGGTTGTATCCAGCCCTGACCCCTCAACATACCCAGGGAGGTAAGGGTGCTTGGCCTGTTAGAGGGCAGCAATCAGACCTGTGGCGTGGAGTGTGGGAACCCAGGGGTGAAGGCACAGACTTAGCTCTGTGCCCTCTGTCCCCTGCTGTGCTCCAGCTCACACCTCAGGGCTATCTTTGGTGTCTGGCCTGGCACAGAGCAGGCCCCAGTGAACATGTGCTGAGTGGGTGAGCAGGCTGTGGCTCTTGGCCTGGGGCTGCATTCTGGTTTGGTCGAGCAGGCTCCCACCCCTTCCAATGCAGGAATCTCAGCAGGCCTGGGTTGGGGTAGGGTGACCGATACCTCTGCAGGTAGAGAGCTTACTCCGTGACTAGCTGGCCGCTCTGAGCCTAGACAGTACTTATGGTTAGAAATCTATTCTTCTGTCAATCCTGGTCTACCTCCTACAGCTCTCCTGCCCTCCCTGATCCCAGCCGTGTTTCTGGGCCCTCTGCCCAGTGTCCCTTCCCTTCTGTGTTCCTGCCACAGGCCCCGGCCAGAGTCTCGGCCTGTGACAGCTGACATATGCTATGTGCTGTGGGCTCAGGTAGGGCCATCTCACTGGGGCCACTGGTTCTCCGAGGTTCCCAGGAGTGTGGGGTCTGTGGAGTGCACGTTCTCGGCCTCTGGCTCCTGTCATCGTGACTTACCTACCAGGCTGGGAGGTCTGTGGTGGGAGGTAAAGGTAGCATCCTTATGCCTTGGCTTCCTGGGTAGCAAAACAGCAGTGCCCAGATCTGTAATGCCCTGTGGCTGGGCACCTCTGCCTTCTTAGGCCCTCCTGTACACAGGCATAGCCTGGCCTGTGTCAGGAACTTCTCTTACTCTCTCTGACCCTCGCCTATCCTGGTCCCGGAGTCCTTAAGTTCTTTCCCTGCTGAGTTGTCCTGCTTACCGCCCCCTGTCTGCTGTCAGTCTTCCACTATGCAGTGATGCCCGCCCTCTTAGGGCCGAGTCTTAACTGGCGTTCAGAGTTCTGCATGACCAGTGTATTCCTGTCTGCTCTGCAGGTCCACGTCCCCCCTTCCACTGCCGCCAGCCCCAGGACTCTGCCCTGGCTGTGTCCTCAGTAGGAAGCCCGGACTCTCTCCCTGCTCTCTCCCCTGCCATTGTCCCCTGGCTGGAAGGCCCACCCCTGCTGTCTAACTCCACTTAGCCCCTTGAGCCTCTGTTCTCAGGGTCCCCCCCAACCCTCTGTGGGTCAGCGCCTCCTCTGGGATCCCCCCACACCCCTTGTCTCCCTCCATTTCTTGTCTTGCCTTGTCACTCTGTACTCTGATGACCTGATTAAGACTCTGTGGGTCAGGACACAGACCACAAACCTCAGGGGGGGGTTGGGACAGGGAGAGGTGGAGGGTATTGTTGGGCCTTGTGTGTCCCCAGTGCCCTACACCCTTTGCCGTGCATCAGCTCCCTGGCTGTCTGTGTCTGGCACGGTGCTTCTGCGAGTCCCTGGAAGCTGCTGTGTGGCCCTTACTCCAGCCTTTGCTGAGTGGGCACTCTGAGCCACGTGCCCTGCCAGCAACTGGGGGAGACACAGGCCCTGCCCTGGGAGGACTGTGCCCTGACTCCGTGTGCGACAGTCTCTGAGCCTGTGAGGGGTGGAGGACCCGAAACCCCTTCCTGTTACCTTGGGTGCCTGCCCGTACAGCTGGGGTCACACCCGAGGCCGCTGCTGGGCCAGAGCTTCTTCTGCGCTGGGCCGCTGGAGCCCTGGGCCACCTTTCACAGCAGGGTGAGCAGGCGCTTTGCTGGTTTCCAGTGGAGGTGCCCACCTGATGTTTGCTGAGGGTTTACCCTGCTCAGGGAACTTGTCCTGGTCTTCCAGAACTGTCCCAGTTCCAGGACTCCCGAGTCCTGCCCAGTCTCAGGAAGCCTTTCAGTCTCTGGGCCACTGAGCCAGTCTCTTGCACCCCACGAGCCCTGGCCCCTGCCCCCCAGGTCTGCAGCAGAGCGGACCCATCACTTGTGGGTTCTGTTGCTGGCTGGATTAAGTGCTAGCTCACTGTAAAACAGAAAAATCTAGTTTCTTGTCCACATTTTGGGAGAATTCAAGGGAGAAGTGCAGCCTCCTGGAGTCTGGGAGAGGGGCTGAATATCCTGGGTTCTGAGTGCAGAGGCGGGAGGCCTGGCTGCTGTTGCAAAGTCTGCTTCTAACACAGCTGTGTGACTAACCTCTCCGGCCAGTGTCCCTGGCCCTGCCCTGCTCACCACCCTCAGGTACAGTGAGAGTCGTCACCACAATGGGCCTGCCTGGCTCCTCCTGACATCCACACACAGCTGCCCAGCCTTATCGGGCCTCACTGTTCCCAAGAGGAGGGCAGTGGTGAGGTCACTGTTCCATGTATAAATAGGAAGAAGCGACAGAACTGGCCATTTGCCTCATATGAGCTGTCTAGAGAGAAAAGCCCTTTCTACCTGCCATCTCCAGGCTCGCAGTACCCCTTGGGAGGTAGACCTGGTGGGAATCACTGTGCCCATTGTACAGATGGGAACGCCAAACCCTGAATTCCACTGGCATTGACTCGATGGCTGGAGAGAAGGGAAGACAGATGGGTGGCCACACTGTGGCCAAGGTTCTAAGTGGGGTTCTGGCTGGCTGGTTGGCCTCTCCCCCTCCACATGCCCACTCTGTCGATGTCTTCATCAGTAGGAAACAGTGGAGACAGATGGAAGGGGAGGGAGAGACACAGGAGGGGGAGGGAGGCTGGCTCGGGGTGGGGGCGGGGAGCATGCTGGAGAGGTGGAGGAAGAGGGGGGTCCAAGTAGCACTGCTGCCTCCTCTTGTGGTTCTCACAGTCTGTCTGCACCAATTCCTGACAGATGGAGGGAGGGGAGAGCTGGTGCCAAGAGGCTGTCACCGCAGGCGGGCAGCGCTGGGGAAGATGCTTTGTGGCCAGAGTTGTGTGGGGAGGGGAGCAGCTGGTGGTCTGGCTGCTGGGCCTCCCTGGAGTCTGCTCCCCAGAAACTGCTGGGTGTGGGGGAGATGCTGGGGGCAGCAGTGGCAAGGGGTGAGCCTGCCACCTGCCCAGGGCTGGCTATGCCCTTGCCCCTGTCCGGGCAGAGACAGCCACCCTCTGACTCCATACCGTGCTACCTGCGGGCCCTTCCACCAAGGCCGCCTCCTGCCCATCCGTCACAGGGTGTGGGAGCAGGCAGGGCTTGGGGGGCTGGTGCTGAGTGGTGGTCAAGGTGAGCCAGTGTAGGGAGAGCCTGGGGTCAGGGAGGCCCTTGGGGTCACGGAGCGTGTCAGGGTTTGGAGTAGAGTGTCTGCTGGGAGAGCTCAGCCCCTTGCCAAGTTGCCTGGGGCTTGCGAAGCCCCCATCACAGTGGAGTCCCCTCATCTCCTCCAGGATCCGACCTGCTTGCTGCAGTGGGCAGGCCCGACCGGGGCTGATTTGGTACCTTGGGTGTCCCTGATGCTGTTAGAACGTAGGTTTCCCCGGGTGGACCTGGCTGTCAGGCTGTCTGCCAGCCCCCCACGACCTGGCACGGAGGAGGCACCCTCTGCACGCTCACTGAGTGAATGGCTGGATGTCCTGTGTGCCCACCGCCTGGATGGAGGCCCCACTCCTTTATAAGGCAGTTCTTTCTAACATGTCTGAGGCAAGTTCTGTCTGCTGCGGGTCCCAGGCCTGCCACAGGACCCCTGGCTGGTCTTGATGCAGGGCAGCCCTGTAGGAACCAGAGCTGCCTGGAGCTCGCCCAGCTCCTCAGTGGCCCCTGACAGGACAGGGTCTCCGCTGCACCAATCTCCGGGCTGCTGGTGGTCACTGGCATTCTGTGCTGAGCCCCGCTCTGTGCTGGGAGTGTCTCTTCAGTCCTCACATTGGGCTCACAAGGCAACTGCTGTTTTGTCCAGCTTTATAGAGGAGGGAAGTGAGGTAGAAGGTAACGAGTGACTTCCTCCAGGTCACATGGGTAGTAAATGCCTGAGTCAGGGTGGGGGACTGTGGCAGGGTTGGGGTGCTTGGGTTTGGCGGGAGGCACTGGCCTGATGAGGGCTCCCAGGGCCTCTCTGGAGGTGGAATCTGCCCCTGCCCGTCTCCTCCCTCCTCCCCTAGCTCTTCCAACAGGACTCCAGCTGCTTAGTTCCTTAGGTGAGACCACAGGACCTGGGGCCCAGAGCCCCTCCTGGAGGCCAGGATGTGGTGTGCTCTGGGGTGGCACCCAAAGCTCTTAAACTGACAGGACGGGTCCCCTGCTTGTGCATGGGGGCCCTTGTCTTCTCTGATGAGGTGCAGGAGTGGGTTGTGCGAGGTGGGGGCTGGGCCTCCTTCCTACTGTTGCTAAAGTTAGTTCTGGCCAGACATCTTGCCGTTAATATTAATATGGCAATTGTTAGTGATACATTACTGTGTGTCTCCCCTGGGCCAGTGCCCCAGGGGAAGCTGGGCGGGCCGGGAGGGGATGTCAATGCCGAGTGCAGGGAGCGCTTCCTCCACTTGTATCTCTCCTGGGAGCCAGACATCAGCTGGGTGATCGGGGTGGGAGGTGGGGCAACTTAGTCCAGTCTCACTGGTTGACAACAGGCCATGGACCACCCTGATGGATGCCTGCTTCTTTCCTCCTGCAGCATGCACAGGTTCATTCCCTAAACATTATTGCCAGGCCCTGTGCACACCCCAGGGAGGCCCACAGCTGAGGCTCTTCAGATGTCCCTTTACCCTTGCACAGTGTGCTGGTCACCCAAGGGTGTGACCTACTTCCCCAAGGTCGCACGGCAAATCACCTCCCTCTCAGTGCCTTAGTTTCCTTGTCTACACTCAGTAGGGACATGGCAGTCCCTGCCTCAAAGCATTGTTGGCTGGGGATTAACGCGGTGAGGGGTGGGGGGGCACAGCTGTGGCCACCACTCTGACTCTCAGTGGGTGGGGTACTAACGTATTTGAGCCCCTCAGTGCTCCATTCATGGCCTCATGATCCTTTAACAGCCCTGTGGAGGGGATCTCCCTTACCCCTTTTGCTGACAGGGATGTCAAGGGACAAAGATGTGGGGAGACTCACCCAGGGTCACATGGCACAGGAAAGGCGGCAACTCGATTGAGACCTTGGTCTCCGACTGCCCAAGGCTGTTTGCTAGCCGCTGCACCTGGGAAGGGACTGAAGGACCCTTAGGAAATGGACTTGCAGAGGGGCCTGCTTCCTAGGCTGATCTCCCCGATGCCTCCAGGTCCCAAGTCCCTCCTAGTCCGAGGGCAGAGGTGCATGCTCCAAGGGTGTGCTGGGTGATGCCCCCTCAGCCTCTCACCCCCCACCCCCACAAACAGGAAGCACAGGCCAGGCCCTGGGCAAGAGAACGGGGGATCCCTCAGCTCCGGTGAGACCTATCACAACATTAATGTTAATTAAACCTTGTTAATTCACCCTCTGCTTATGCCGAGCTCCTGACAGCAAATTACTCATAAGTGAGGTGGTAAATTTATTGCTGCGTTTTCCTAAACATTCAGCAGCAGAGACCTCCCTGGGAAAGGCTTGGAGGGCAGGTGATTCTCAGTTCCCGCTGGCCTGGGTGCCTGGGACCCTCATGCCCAACCACCGGGTACCCCGGGAGACAGGGTAGGGGTGCACTTTGGTTCGCTCACTCACCCCAAGTGGCCTGCCCTGCTGGAGATGCACAGGTGGGCTGCGGGTGGGGAGCAAGGCAGGCTCTGGTCTGGTACAGCAGTTCTTCCTTGGCCCTGTGTCTCGCATGCTGTGCACACAGTAGGGCTCAGGAAAGGTAGGTTTAGATCTGGACGTGTGGCCCCTGACCCACCTTGGTGCTCTTGAACACCTCTGCCCAGCCGTGAAACTGGCCAGGGGAAGCATAGCCCCTAGAGAAACCGAGCTCCCTGACTCCCGAGGTGTGCAGGCAGAGTCAGGCATCCCAGCTGGGGTGTTGGGGAGGGGCTCTTTCCCCATGTCTATTCTGGGCAGATGCTCCTCGGCCCCTAGCCCCTGCCTAGGCTAGATACCTGCCCAATGGGTGGGGTGGGGCATCTCCCAGCTGAGGTGCTGCCCCCTCCCCCTAGATGCCCCTGTCCTCCTGCACCTCAGACTGGGCCTTGCCTGGGATGTTTGGAACAAACCCAGGATTTGGATACCTAGAATTTTTTTTTAATTAATTAGAGCATTAAATGGTAGCCCTGTGGGAGAATCCCACCATCTGGCTGTCACAGAAGGAGCAGGGAAAAAAAAAAAAAATCGATGAATATTTTTCTGCAGTATGTGAGCATCGTATAAAGCCACTTGTGCACATGTGGGTATGTGGCCTGCGTGCTCTGGCGTGTGCACAGTATGGCATGTGTGATGTGAGTGTGCTCAGTATGAAGCGCACATCTGAGTGTGTGTGTGCCTCTCCATGAGCATGTGTGCCAGTCTGCACGCGCATGTGCTGTGTGCAGGTGCCTGAGGGTCTGCGTACACTGTACCCGGCCTGCTCTCGCGTATGTGCAGGGGAGGGGCTCCTGAGCCCTCCTGGCTGAGGTGGCAGCCACAGACAGGCTGGGCAGAAGCAGAGATGGGGTAGGTCCAGCAGGTTCACAGCTCGCCTTTGGTGGGTTCTTGTTCGATAGATGGAGAGACCCAGGCCTGCCGGAGCGCAGAGGCCCTGTGTGGAGGCCCTGGCCTGGGACTCACCAGCGTGTGATCTTTCTGCTCCAGGGCCTGCTGCACTGGCCCTTTGTGCCTTTGGCATTGTGCTGCTTTAGATTTTCCTGGTGGCTGAGAGCGGTTCCTGAGATGGTGCCAACCCCCATTTCTCAGAGCTGCCTTAGGGGCAAGTTCAGAATTGTCACGGAGATCCTGTGTTCTTTTCATGCCCAGAGGAGGTGGTAATGCCCCACTGGCTTGCTGTGTGTCCTGGGCCCATCCTGCCCCTCTCTGAACCTCGCTGGGTAGTTGGAAGAGTTCAGTGAAGAGGCGTATGCAGAGGGCTTTGTAAACCACAAGGTGAGGTAAAGTAGACAGATGAGGACCCAGCCCAGAGCAGCCATCACGCTACGATCAAGGCCAGGGCCGAGGTGCAAGTCCACGTGTCCCCATGATTTTCTGAGGAGCAGGCAAGGACATGGGGTCCCTCCCTAGACTTGCAGACTGGAACTGATCTGTTCCCCAGAGCCACATGCCTGGTTGCTGGCACTGTCCTCCAACTTCAGTCCCGCACATATGGCCCATAGCAATCAACCAGAGCAGAATACACTCAGCAGTGGGACCCACTCCCTCCTCCAAGAGGTGAGGACAGCAAGGTCCAGAGAGGGTAAGTGGCTTGCTCACCCTCCATGCAGCATGCAGCAACCCTCCTGAGTCTGTTCTCCTTGGAACCGTACCACTGTCTTGGGAAGGGAGAAAGGGGGTACGAGAGGGGGCTTGTATACCTTGGGGGAAGGACATGGGGTGCTGTCCAACAGGAGAGAATTTGGGATGCACTAAAGCCACAGGTCATTATGCGTCCTGAACAAAGGATTTTAAAGCAGTGTTTTAGTGATTACTGTTTCACTATGTATGCAGAATTCTGATGATATAGTTTGTATATCTGGCTGTAAATTTTGTGTAGATCAGAATATCTAAGCCTCAAGATTCTATTCATCCAGCCATCCGCATGTTTGCAAGCATCCCCGTGGTACCTACCTGGGCAGAGCTTATCGTCCTGCCTCCAAACGAGCTGCCAGTCAGGTAGGGAAGAAGGCCGAGCAACCGAAACACAAGGCGATGTGGCTGTGGACTGGAACAGGGGTTGTGGGAGGCTTCCCAGTAGGGTGGAGGCAGGGAGCCCTCTACTCTCAACTCCCAAAGAATGAGGACAGTGCTCATCAGATCCCCTGGCCTGCCAGAGAGCTTGGCTTTGGCCTTGGGTAGGTTCACCATTCACCCAGAAGTGGCAGCCGGCACCTTCCAGCCCTCCTCTCTCCCTGCACGGCTCTCCCTCCCTGGGGCCCTGCATATGGCCAAAGGAAAGGCCATTCTGGAGGGTGCAGGAGAGACCCGTGTGGCCAGGACAGAGGCAGCAGGGAAGGTGGGTGACTGGACTGCCACGTGCTGCTTGTCCACCCAGTTGGGGTTATAATCATTGTAGGAGTAGCCGGGGCAGCTGCTTCTGAAACCACCTGCCCTGTGAGCCCAGCTGGCTGCCTGGTGATAATCCCGCCCACCTCAACCTTCCTCTGCCTTTTCTGTACGTGGAGAAACTAAGTCAGAGAAACAGGTGGCCCAGGACAGCTGAGGCCCCTTAAGAACTAACAAGAACTGCTTGGGGGCCCACCATACACAAAGCCTGGGGCTGGGGTTGCTGCTATGGTGGCCGAGGCACAGGAGGAGGAACTTCCATTGCTGAATATCTTCTGAATGTCAGGCCCTGTGCGGGGCACTGAGGTTAATTTGATCTCGCAGCCAACTACCCTGCAAATAAAGATTTTTGGATGAAGAAAACATAGGCTCAGAGAGGCCAAGTATTTGAGTACAAAGCCGGGATTTGAGCCCTGTCCTTTAGCCTGCTCCTGGCAGGAGGAAGGCCACAGCAGGCAGCAGACTAGACTCTTTCCAAACCTTGGTGCTAGGAAGAAGCGTTCATTTGAAGGAGAGACCAAGGTGGGTGGAATTGTCCTGGGGTGGCAGGCAGTGCTCAGGGTAGGCGGTTTCAGAAGTGTCTTCCCCTCCACCGTGCTCTGCCTGGGGCACTGTGCCAGCTCAGGACCTCAGGCTGACGGGCACTTCTGCGTAAGGGGCTCTGAGAAGAGCGGGGGTGGCTGAGCGTGGGTCAGGACACCCATGGGAAGCGTGGGTTTGCCGGGCACCTGGCCCGGATCTGGCTGGAAGCACTGTGCTGTGGCCGGTGGCCATTAACTGTGCCCCTGCCACTTGTCCATGGTGGCCTCAGATGGGTGGGTGGTCTCACAGGACCAGCACCCTGCAAAAGGTGCTGACACACGGTAGGCTCCTGCTGGATTCGTTGACTTCCAGCAGCAGAGACCTAGGACCTTCCTGTGAGGACAGGAAGTGGCCCAAGCACGGCCCTCCTAGGTGCCTTCCCAGAAAAGGTGTCTAAGGGTGAGCTTGGGAGAGTGCTGGGTGAAGGGCTCCCCCGAAGTGGGCCTGAGGACCCCCCTGCCCTGTGCATTTGCCAAGCGGACCAGTGGCTGCACGTGGGCCTGCCTTTCCTCCCCCACTTGGGCATAGCTGTCTCCCAGGAAACGGGGAATTTTCCCTCATTCCCATCATTAGGGTGCCAGGGCAAACAAACAGCCTAATCCAGATGAGTCCTGGGCCACAATCACTCTCTCTTTTGGGGTTTTCTCTTTATTTCCAGCAATTTTGAGAAGCCTGAAGTAATTGGTATTCCACACAGGTTAATAGAACTGCTGCCTCCTCAGTATTATGCCTTAATTTCCTTTATCGCATAGCAAGTTGGAATTAATCGCCCCTCTCCTTCCCTTTTCCCACCGAAGCCTATTACCAGCCTGTCTGCTGGTTAAAGTCATTTCGTGGCAGCTCTTGGCTCCTTTCCACTTCCCTGGGAATCTTTCCGACCAGAGCCAAAGAACAAGGAGGGGTGAAAAATCCATTTGTACGAAGTGGGGATCTCCTGTTGAGAACTTATTTCCCTCCCTGTTCAGGAGGGAACGTGCCCAGCCTCCAGCGGCACAGCTGACTGAGGCCCCTGTCACTGAGCGCATCCAGGAGGGCGAAGGGCCATATGTCAGTGGTGGGAACAGGATTCCTGCGCTGGCAGGATCGGGAGGGACAGGCCTTCGCGGCTTCTGCCACCTGGACTAGAGCCCGTGACTTGGAGCTCCCGGGGTTCCGTTGTGTTTGCAGGTCTGAGATGCTCCGTGATTTCAAACTGGGAAGATTCTGCGACTGCGCGGGTCTGACATTTTGGCTGAATGGGTCTGATTACCTTTAGAGCATGTTTTAAGATTCTAAGATCCTCCCCTGAGCCCGAAGACTGTTCTGTGAGTCTGTTCAGCTGCAGTTTGCGCCGTGGCTGGTGCTTGCACGCGGTGTAATTGCTTTACCTTGGGAGCATGACCCCAGTTCAGCCTGGTCTCCTCTGCCCTCATTTTCCCTACTTATGAAACAGCAGTGTTGGGCTAGGGGGCCTCCAAGGCCTGAGCTGCAGGTGTGTTCTGCCTGCAGCCCCTCGCCCCTGCCGAGCCGCCCCACAGTGCCCCATGTGGACTCGCCCAGCTGCAGGACCTCATGGGACCGAGCCGAGCTCCTTGCCCATCTGCCCAGCCCTCTCCCACCCCAGTGGGAAGGCGGCACAGCTCTCCCTTGAAGCCCCAGAAGGAAAGCTGCGGCGAGTGGCAGTGGTGAGAAATAAACATTAAAGAGCCCTGCTGACAAGGATTTTCCCTGCCTTTGTGCCTTTGTGGGGCTAATATCACTGCCCATCTCCTGTAATTGTCATCACTGTGACCCTTAGCCCTGTTCTAGGTAAGGGACTGAGGCTCTGAGAGATGAACTCATCTGTAGTCCTACAGATTGTTCCCAGGACTCTGACTCTGGTTCTGCTATTGGGTAGCAACAGGCTGCCCGCAGGCTGGAGTCTGTCTGGACAAAGATGCCCCCGCTGGCCAGTGTGACACTGTAAGCTCCTGCCCTGGGGATGGAATCTGCCAGGAATTCAGTGAGGGTTGTGGGCCACACGCTCCCATTTCCCCCTGGGACCAATTCCTAGGAGGTTAGAGGGCTTCAGAGAAAAGAACCCTCCTCCTTCCCCCAAATGTACCTAGGAGCCAAAAACATCCTTCTCCACCTGCTGTGAAAAGACTCTACCTTTTCCTTCTGGAACAAAACACATTTTTTTCAGAGTGAGCTGCCCCAGCCCCCTGTGGGCAGCCAAAATCCTTTGTTTCTTTGAGGTCCAGCTGGAAGACAAGGGAGCAGTGGGTGAGGGCTTGGAGGTGCTAAGTTCAGTGTCCTCATTTTATAGCTAGGCACTGGGGTCCGCACGGGGGAAGTGAAGGTTCTTGACTGGACAGTGGTTTCCCTGCCTCGATTCTAATCAAGACCATCTTATCTTGTTCTGGGTCCTCGCTGTTACATCTGAAGTCCTTGGTTTCTCAGCTTGGCTATAACTCTGAAGAAAGGTCCATCTCTCATTTTTTTCTCAGCCAAGTTTCCCAATCAGATAGTCTCCTTGTCACCCGAAATCCCCACCAAGAGCTGAGCTGAGCCTCCTGTTGTCCCTGCCTTCAGGGCCTGCTCTCTCTCCACTGGGCACCTACCCTGATCCTTGTGCTCCAGCAGAGGGAGCCACCACTCCCTCCCTCTGTTGCCCTTTATCTGGGCCTGCGGTTGGGTGACACCATGGCTTTCAAGGAAGGGAGCCAGGAGCTCATCTTATCCAATTCATCATGCCGTAGAGGAAGAGAGCAAGGCATGGAGATGACAGGTGCCTCACACCCAGAACACAGCCACAACCCCCAGCCCGAGACAGGGGATAGCCCAGTGTTAACCCTTGTCAGAGGAATATTTTTAATCTTTCTCCCAATAAGCCAACCACCTCCCAGCACAGGCCACAGCAACTTCACAGAGTCAGCTAACCTGCAGGCCCCTGACTGGGCACACAGGTGAGCAGAGGCTCCCTGGATTGCTAATGTGGGGCTGGGGTGGCAGAGCTCATCCCAGCTCCTGGGCATAAGTGCCTCACACTTGCAGGCCAGGATCCCGGGCCTAGCACGGAAGGGCACCCCAGAGAGGCAGCAGGCCCGGCACGAGGAGATGGATTTCTCAATAACGGGGTGTCGCTGCCCATTTGTCACCAGGATGGGCTGATGGGGCTCCTCTCAGAAACGCTTCTCCTACCAGCCTAAGTGGTGAAAGCATTTGCCTCTTTTGCCTACCCAGGGCTGCTTCCCAGCGTGACCAGCTATTGCCTAGTGAGTGGAAGGTGCCGCATAGACATTACCGCCCACAGCAGGGGTCAGAGGGACTCAGTGGGTAGGGGGAGGGACCAACACCCCACCCTGGCCAAGAGGACCGGGATCATCACTCCATCATTGAATCCATCATCGGAGGCAGCATCTGCACCCATGGGTTTCCAGGCCCCTCTGTCCTGACCTCTTTGGCTCCAGCTGCAGAGTTCTGCTCCAGCGCCCTGGGCTTCCCACTCACAGTTAGTGGGGGCTGGGAACCCAGAAAGGCCCGCCCAGTGTCACCCAGAATATTGGTGGCAGAGTGGAATTGGAGTGACATGGAGCTGCCCATCCCTGCCCTTCCATTGGAGGACTGTTAGCAAGAATAGGGACTGTGAGGGCCATGGGAGGCTCTGAGGTCTGCCCAAGGGAGGCAGAGCCATGGACCCGCCAGCTTCAGGTGGCCTGGCTGGGATTGGCCTGGAAGGTCACCTGGTCAGAGGAGGCTGAGTTCCCTTGGGGTAGGTCAGATGCTCCCTGCCCGGTGGAGGGGCCTCGTGAGCCTGGGAGACACACAGAACTCTGGGCTGGAGGCTCTGAGGGCTTTCCAGGACTTGCCTCTGTGCTCTGGAGGCTTCTTTGAGCATACCCTGAGTTTTCCTCTAGCTGTTTCCCTGGGACCTGTGATACTGGGTGCCCAGCGGGCTGGCCAAAGTCCAGGGTGGGGCCAGCTGGGCCTGGGAGATGGGCAGGAGGCTGGCCATTTTCCTGGTGTGCTCCTGCTTCCCCAAGCATCGCAAAATTGCATCATGTTTGGTTCCTTGGCAGGCACCAGCCAGGGTCCCCCGCTGATCCTATCCTACCCACGTCTCCCCCGGGCCCCCAGCTGTCACGGGTTCAATACCCACTGCGTGCACAAATCACTGGGACAGGAAGACCCCTTTGTCGTCTGTCCCTCAGAGACGCTTATCTTCCCTGTGGCGACAGGGAGTCCCACATACCCCAGTAAGGACTTGGGCCTCCCTCAGCGACAGCCGGGCTGGGATCAGGCAGTGTTGGGGAGCATCCGGATGTGCTGGTCTGTAGGCAGGATTGCCTGTGGAGCATCCCAGCTGACCCTTTTGGAGGGACTTGGAACAGCGCCAAGAACCACACCCCTGGGTCACAGACGCAGAATGTCAGCTCTGAGGGGTCCTTAGAGATTCCTTCGTGTGAGGAAACTGAGGCCCAGAGTAGAAAGAGGCCATACAGTCAGTTAGAGGGTTCGGCCATAGCTATTCTTTGAGTGCCCACCTGGCCACCAGATGCTGTGAGGGGACCCCAGGGCTGAGGACATTGAAGAAAGAGCCTGGACCAGGGGACGGGCTTGGCTTCGAGTCCTGGGCTGGTCCTCCTGGCTGTGAGTTCTTGCTCAGGTCTCTCCCTGTTTCCGGGTCTCCCTCCTGTCCCCATCTGGTAAATACCACCTCCCTCGAAGGGCCCAGCTGAGGGCGGCATGGAGACCTGTCTCTGCACTGGGACATGGTGATATGGGCAGGTCAGGGAATGATATCGGTGTCCTCTGCCATGGTGACAGGATGCTAGGTGACAGGTGACCCTGACGCTTCCTAGTTATCCCCCAGCCCAGTCCAGGGTTTACCTCCCCGGGAGGTTGTCTCTGCCACCGTCACCCCACTTTGTGACTCTGACCTCTGTACCTTTGACACTTTGGTGGTGTTTGTCCCCTCGCCCCATCTTATGATGGGGCCTAGTTAGAAAGTGTAACTCTAGTGGAATAGGTCGGGAGAGGAGACAACCCAGAGAATTTCCTAATTTAAAAGCAAAGATGCTTTCACCCAAAAGTGGTTCTCCCACACCACCCCTTTCATTCTTTTGTCGTTCCTCTCTAACATTTCTCAGTCCCTGGCCCCTGCGGTCTTCCTCCTCCTTCTCCCCAGGTGGGATAGGAGGAGAGGGGAAAGGGAGCTCAGATGTCACCCGCTGATGGATGGTGGTAGCCCCAGAGGAGCCGAGTCTGGGCAGCACAAAGCCACAAAGCTGAGAGCTGAGCCCCGCCCACCACGCACGATGGGTGTCAGGACACTGTGGGAACAGTTTGCCTCCCAGCATTACCAAGAGCCCCGACTAGGAGACTGTGGGCGAGTGAAACAGTCCCTTTGCAGGGATGGATCCGTGCCATCCGCAGCTTGTTCACATCTCTGACTGCACAGTAGCTGTCACGGACTCTTGTCACTGGAACTTAGGGTGTTCGAATCAATGCTGCTGTCTTAGAACCGTGGTGCCTTAGAGAGATGCAGGGAAGCTGTCTTCAGTGTTAAAATAGAATATCTCAGGTCCAGGGCCTCAAAGCAGCTGGCGATGGGCTCCCAGCCCCAGGGCTTCACCAAGGCCCCAGCAGACCTTTTGAGGGGGTGACGGGGAAACGGTAGGGTCCCCCCACCTCCCACCCTGCTTCCAGCAGTGCAGCTCCGTTTTTATGTTTTGTACACTGGAGTTTCGCTTGGGAAGGGTTCTTCTGCTTAAAGATGAAGGATCAAGTTTGCCAGTCCCTGTACCATGCCCCAGCTCCGTGGGGCTGCCGGGACCTGCAACAACAGCCTGAGAGGGTGACTCTGGCAGTGGGTGGACAGGCAGGCAGGCCAGAGCCTCCCGGGAGGGGTGCAGGTTGCTCAGGCCACGTCTCCTCCCCCTCTCACTCCTGCTGTGTTGTTGCTGCAGCCAGAGAATACTTCTGGCCTGTCGTCCTGTTGACTGGGGTGACAGTTTAATAGTAGCTTCCTGGGCTGTCATTTAAGTCTGCCTGCCAGGTTAGTAGGCCAGGGGCGGGCTGGCACACCCCCCGCCCCCACCCCGGATCTTCCTTCAGCTGGCAGTGGTCGTCCTGGCAACGCCAGGGCCTGGCAAGCTCTGTAGAAGGGTAACTGTGGGGGGGGGGGCAGCCCTTTCATCTCCCCCCCTGGGTACAAGTGGCCCAGCTGCCTTAGGGCTGGTCCAGGCCGGGGAGGGGAAATGAGAACAGCCCGGTCCCTTTTGTGCGTCAGGGCCTGAGGTGGGGGATTTATGTTTCTGTTTTCTATCTCAAGGGCCATGGGAGGGGAGGGGCCCTGCCCCAGATCTGTGCAGCAAGTGTTGGGCTGTAATCTCCCTTTCTTTTGGGCCCCTGTTCTCCCTCTCTGGGGCCTCACCCCTGCTATCTCGCTCATTTCTCTGACGCAGGTGGCCTGGTATCATCCTTCTCATCCTGAGCCCGCCTCTTGAAAAGTCCCTGCTCTGCACACTGGGGTCTCCCCAGTGGGTCCCCGCGTCTCCCCTCCAGGCTCAGTGTCACATGAGCATCTTCTGGGGTTCGCCGTCTGGTGGGGCCGGGTCGTTCAGCAGGGCTCACCCTCTCACCTTACAGTGAGGGGCTTGACGCGTGGGTATGGTTCACTGGGCCACTTATTCTTGGGAAATGAATAGGAATTTCTTGAACAAATTTAGAAGTGCTAGAGGAAACAGTTACTGCAGGCCTTCTCTGGGGCCTTGGAAAGCCACTAGGTGCCATGAATCTCAAGGGAAAGATATCCAGGTGGATGGCCATTGTTGTTCCCTGTCCTGTCCTCTGCCCCTCCTTCCTCTGATGGGGGCCGGCTGGCCGTGTTGCCCGGCCTCATCCCAGAGCAAGCTCTGACAGCTCGAGCCACAAGAGGCTGGATGGGTCTGGCTGAGCTCAAGGAGAGCCGCAGCAGGCCCAGCAGCTTGTGCCAGGTGGGACGCGTTGGTCACCGCCTGGTGGAGCTCGCAGACCCCTGCCACTGGCCTCCACCCCACCCTCTCTGCTGGCTCCTCCATCCAGACCCGGTAGCCCTCTTCTCGCCATCGCCTGCCATAGCCCTCGCCTTCCCACAGCTTGCTGATTCCTGTTCCTTGAACACGGTGCCCTCCTCCGGCAGTGTCATGTCCCGCACCCCCCACCCCCTGGCTTTCTGGCCACTCTATAGGAGCAGAGGTCTATGACCGGGTCTGGGTGCAGCCCCCCATGGGCATGTGCTGTGCTGGATTGGCAGGGGGAAAGCCCATGAGCGGCTCTACTGGGCGTCCTGGCTGAGCTCTGCTTTGACGCTGTCTCTGCCTGGGGCTGCTGCCTGTGTGTGGGTGGACGCGGCAGCGAGAGGATGTGCCTTGTCTCGGGGAAGCCAGAAGGTGTTAAGCGAGCATAATAATTTTGTAAGACCACAGACCAGGTGCGCAGAGGGACTGGAATCTCAGCACTGCACCTCCATCTCCCGATGAAGAGGGAGGCCCAAAGCGGCTGCCTGAGGGACCCCGTGCCACACAGGCAGCTGCCGGGGCTGGGGCTGCGACTCCTCAGACTCATACCTTTTTGCCTTTCTGATCGTAAAGCCCTGGCGCCATCCTTCGCCCATTCGTTCCTCATAGCAGCCCTGTGTGCATCGTGAGGCAGAGACAGATCTGAGAGGCTCCGTGCAGCCGTGTAACTTGAGTAAGGTCACACAGCCCAGTGTGACCTAACAGCCTGATTGGCCATGTACCGCCCGACACTGTCCTCGGCCTGCGTTCTTGCTATAAATAGCAGCTCTCACGTCCTTTGTCTCGGTTTCCCACTGTCCCTGCTCTGTCCTGGGGTTGGCCCCTCCTCACTGCCCTCTGGAATCCCAAGGCCTTTGTGGCAACCCATCTGTTTCCATGGCACCTGACTATGATGTCGCAGACCCTGGCTGTTATGTATCACTCCTGGGTCGCGGAGTACAGGGATTCACAGAGGTGGGCATTGTCCAAGGGGCAGACTGGCATGGAGGGACATAAATCCCTGGAAACAGGGAGCCACAGCCTCCAGCCCAGGGGGGGAGTCTCGCTGGGAACTGGAGCCGAGGCCGGGAGGGATCTGGCCTGGCTCACTCTGCAGCCTTACAACGACTGCTTGCTCTTCTGTGGCAGGGCTGAGATGGCCCTTGATGGGACTATCGGACTCTTTACACTGACTGGCCCGACGCTGGGCCCCTCTCTGAGACTGCCCAGGATAGCCTTTATGCTGTTTGTCCTTGCAGCGGCACCACCTGGGAAAGCCACGTCCCCACTGGCTCACAGAGGGAAGGGACTTGCCCAAGGTCACCCCATGAGAAGGTGGCCATGGCAGGCAGGCTCAGCTCTGATTCCAAATCCTTCCGTGTGCTCACCCTTCCAACGGGGCCTTCCATAGTGGTTTATTGGTCTGACCCCAAACCTCAAATTGACCATGCTGCCTCAGTTTCCCCGGAGTTCTACATTAGCAGAGCACAATTGGTTACAAGACGGTTGTACCCTGCCACACACTCTGTGCACATTGCTGGGGCCCACCTCTCACAGGTGCTTGTGCTGTGTGGCTGACCCCCCCCCCCCGCCTTGTCCTTGGGCCCTAGAGGCATGTGACTGTGCTGGCTCTCCAGGTCCTCAAGCTTGGCCAGCTAATGCCGAGGTGACCAAGGGCCTTAGTGGAGAGAGCGCTAGATTTGGCAGCAGCCATACAGAGCTGAAATGGCACCTCTGCCACCTACCACCCTCATCTTTTTGGGCCTCAGTTTCCTCCTCTGTAGAACACATTAGCCGCAGCTACCACCTTAGCTGTGAGGAGGCACTGGGGCTGTGGGTGAAAGGTGCCAGGCCAGAGCCAGGGTTGCAGATGTCCAGTGTGGCCTGGACAGTGAGCAGATCTGTTCCGTAAAACACCATTATGGGACAGCTTCCCTGCCACTGCCATTTCCTGGGCCTCCAGGCTGCCCTCTGGGCTGTGATGCTTTTGGCTGCTCTGGTCTCTTTGCCCAATGCCTGTCGGGGTTCAGTACATGGAATGGGTCCAAGCTCACCCCAGGATTCCAGAGTGCTGGAGAAGACAGGGTCCTGGAGGGTGTCTGGCTGTTGTACGCCCGGCAACAGAGCCCCCCCGTCACCTTCTGCAAACCTGCCTTGCTCTTCTAGGCACTGTCCGGTCATACATCCTGCCAGCTAGTTGTGCCCCTTGTCCTGGGCTCCTGGGGACTGGCTAGCTCCTCATCCTCTGTGTGCTGAGGCAGAGGCCGATACATTGCTGGCTGAAGCTTCCCACATCCACTGTCGAGGGTCTGGGGATACATCGTGGGTAAGAGCAGGCACGTCTGACTGCCTGTTCACCCGGATATGACGAAGGCATATAACTTAATGTCTCTGAACTGGGGTTTCGTCCTGTGTCAAGTGCGAACACAGGGGGCCTGCTTCTAGGGTTTCCTGCGTAAAACACTTAGCAGACTGGTGTACAGGGTGCACTTTACAGTGCTGGGACAGGAGAAAGAAAAACTGGGATATACGTTTCTTGTTTTGGATGCCGGGCTTCTTGCGGGACAATAATTTCCAAGAGCTGTGGTTCATACTGGTGCTGACTTTAAGGTGATTATGGACTACGATTTACCTTTTGGGATTGACTAATAATGACATCTTGGTGCAGGGCTCAGGGAGGGCCTTTTGGGGGCTGCGGTCTGAAGGGCAAGGAAACCAGTTCTTATTCGTGTCTTGCTGTGTTTCCCAAGGCCTTAGGCTCCCTAACTGTAGGTGGACCCTGATTCCTTGGGCTTCTTCTAGCCCTGCACAAACTCAGACGCATCCATCTAAGAAAAATGTGAAGAAAACTCATCTTGGAATGCAGATGTACTGCGAGGAGTCTGTGGAAAAGAAAGGCAGAATTCAGGGGACCGATCTCTGCCTAGATTCCTGCAGGCAGCTGGAGGACCATGGAGCAAGCCAGCTCGTGGGCAGGAGCTTCCCGGGAACCTTCCCGGGGCTGGTGGGCAGGAGCCCCGGCCCTGCAGGTGGGGAGCAGAGGCTGGGCATCTGGCTTACTGTCCCCTGAGATCTACTCTGTGCTGAGTCCTGCGCTGGAGGGCAGGAAGCAGTGTGGCCCAATATTTGAGCGTGAGATCAGAGATGATCTAGAGCAGAGGTCATCAAATTACAGGTCACGGCCACGTTCAGCCTGCTCCCTGTTCCTGCAAATAAACTTTTATCGAAATGCATCTGTGCTCGCTGTTTGACCGCTGTGGCTTCTGGCCCACAAGGGCAGAATTGAATAATGTGATAGCGTGTGTGGCCCAAAAAGCCTAAAGTGTCTACTTTCTGGCCCTTTACAGAGCAAGTTTGCTGACCTGTGCTCTAGAAGGCTGTTTAGGGGAGCTGGGGGTGGGTGCTGACAAAGGCCAGAGGTGATCAGGGAAGACTCCTTGGAAGAGGCAATAGCTGAGTGTGTAATGGACAGAAGGCGGAGTTGGGAGAAAGGGCTTTCAGACTGAGGACAGACTGAGCAAAGTGTGATGGTGTAAATGGTGCAGGTGTACAGGGACATATCAGCTGTCGAGGTGGGGCCGGATTGGGAAGAGTGGAGATTGAAAGCGAGGGGCGGGGAACGGGCTGGGGAGAGGCAATATCCAGGTGGCCCCTGATGTCACATCGAGCTCCAAAGTCATTCGAAGGGTAGACTCTAGAGTTCTGGGCTCCCAGAGTCCTGCTGTGCTGAGGTATCTTCCTGTGGGGTGAGAAGAGGCCACTCTTACCATTTCTGGTCTCCTGCTCTGGAATCGTCTTCTGCACTGAATGATTATCTCTCACCGAAATCACCCTCCCCTTTTCCAGTGGTGAAGAGACTGAGGGCTAGAAACAGACAGTGTTTGCTTGAGGGCGCACAGCAAAACACAGCATAACAGGACTCAAACCCAGGCCTCCCTCTCCTGCCCGGGTGCTTTCTGTCACCCGCCTTGCTGCCCAGCCCCGGAGCAAGGCTGTGTAAATTTGCTCCAGAGGAGACAGACAGGATGCGGGGAGTCAAGGTTGGGATCCCCACACCTCTCGGGCTAGCCAGGCCACCTCACCCACCCCCAGAAGGCCTGTCAGGACAGCTGCCCTCACTCTGGCTGGCCTCAGGAAGGATCTGGAGCACCAGGATAGCACACAGCAGTCACAATGGGCACCTTACGACATAGCCTTCTCTCGTCCCCTCCCCAACCCTGAAACTCTTAGGACAACCAAGAGTCTTGGGCTCGGGCTGCTACCCACATTCTTGCCCCAGCGCTGCTGCCTGCCATGAAGTCTCAGCCTGCTGCATTCCTGGTGCGGGCATAGGATACCCCATTTCTTTCACTTCTAATTAATACCGAAGCTATGAAAACAGCAATAACTGCCACTCACAAGTATGTGCTGTGTGCCAGGCTTTCTGCGCGTGTTCCTCAGACCTCGTAACTTCTCAGCAGTCCTCATGACCCTTTGTGTTCTTCTCCCCATTATAGAGACAAGGAAAGGGAGGCTCGGGGGAAAGTAACACCCCCAAGCTCTTGCAGATGGAAGGAGGCCCAGCTGGGACCCAAATCCTGGTGCAGGAGTGGAGGTCTCCATGCAGGACCTCAGGAAGGCCTCAGGGGCAGGGACTGCTGTGGGGACCGCCCAGCAGGCGCTCGGTCACCACTGTGGGCACAAAATACCTCATTCATCTTGCCACGAAGTGATCGCTACTTATCAGAATCACCAGCTCCTGGGATGGTGCCTTGACTTCCGGTATGGATGAGGGCGGGACAGGCAGGTGCAGGGACTGAGAACTGGCTGAAGGGACTACAGAGGGTGAGGGAGAGCTGCTTGGTGGTGGTGACAACAGAAGTGAGCTTTGAGGGGAGAGGGGCGTGATGGACCCCATTGCCCTTGCTGGACTTGAGCTCCTGGACTGGGAGGGCAGAGCCAGGGCTTACCCGTCTGTGTGGGGCTCAGTAGTCGCCTGTGGAATGGATCCGAGTTTCTCTCCGCTGCATGAGGGGCTCCACGGCCGCGTGGTGCTGTAGGAGATCGTGCGGCCTGGCTTTTAGACTGGGTGCATTCTGGTCGCTCTTCGGCCCCCCGACTGTGTGTCTTAGAAAAGCCTCCTGTGCCCTTTGGACCCCTCACACTCTTCTCCTTGCCCCGTAGCCAAGAAGACGTGTACGGACAGCGACTTCACCTGTGACAACGGCCACTGCATCCCTGAGCGGTGGAAGTGTGACGGCGAAGAGGAGTGTCCCGATGGCTCTGATGAGTCCGAGACCACTTGCAGTGAGTCCCGCCCCTGCGGCTGGGGGAGGGTGGGCCCCGTGCTGGACCTCAGTTTCCTCCTCAGCTCTTCTATGCTGGCAGGTCCTGCAGCACCAGCCGGGTGGCCCCCCCCAGGGGCTCCTGGCGAACGGTCAAGGCCACCTAGTTGCTAATTAACCTGTTTCTGGGCTTTCTTCACAGTCCTCTTGCAGGTTGGACCCTGTTCCTGGAGCCCTGGGCGCTAGAAACAGCCCATTGAGTCCTTATGCCCAGAAGCAGCCACGGCACATCCAGGCCTCCCCCGTGCGCGCTCCTGGACCCCAATTCCAGCAGCACTGACAGCAGCTGGTGCTTGCTGAGCAGTCACTGTGTGCCAGACACTGTGCTAAACTCTTGGTTCGCGGTAATTCCTTTTAACCTCACGGCGATCTTGGGGGCCAGGTGCTGTCATTTCTGAATCTTATCAAGGTGGGCACTGAAGCTCGGAGAGGTTGAGTGATTTGCCCATGGCCGCCCAGCCGGGACACAGAGGCCCCGCTCATGCGTCTGCCGTGGGTGGGCTGCATCCGCAGCGTCCTCCTCCACCGCCAGCTGGGCGGCAGCAGAGGCAGCCGAGGGCGAGGTGGAGGCTGGAGCCCTGGGCCCGCCTCCCACACTCAGGGCTTTATCTCTCCGTGATTTCTTTTCCAGGCCCTAATCCTCAAAGCAAACTTACACCCAGCAGGTCATTCCGTGACATTTGTTAAATTAAAAAGGAGATGAGAAGGGGGAGGGGAGGGACCCGTGGTCCAGAGGCAGAGCTTCAGCCGCACAAGGCTGAGACAAAAGGCTGGGCGGAGGGGCACACGTGGAGGATGGTGGGGCGGGGGCGAGGGCTCCTCATTAGGGGTAACAGTCACCCCAGAGGCAGAGACGGAAACAATGGAAGCCAGAGTCCCATCTAGGGCTGTGGCTGGTGATAACTGGGTTTCTTGTCTCCTAGCAACAGAGCTACCAGTCTCCATGCAAGAGAAAGAGAAAGGGAGAGAGAGAAAGGGAGAGCAAGAGACCCCCGCTCCAGCCAGGGGCCCTCGTTTCCTTGCACAGCTGCCCCTGCTGCCTGCCCCCCCCCCCCAGTCACACTGCAGCTGACCCTTTCTTCCCCACCAAGCGGCCAGCCTGGAGCTGCCCTGGAGGCTCCCTGGCAGAAGGGAAGTCTGGTGCTTCGTCCTGAGCTTCGGCAGGAACAAAGCCCTGCCACACCCACCTGTGACTTTCATCCTCACGGTGGCCTTGGGAGCAACCTGGAACCCGCTTAGGGAGGGAAACTGAGTCTGGTGGCACACGCCTGTAATTCCAGCACTTGGGAGGTTGAGGCAGGAGGATCTCCACGAGTTTGAGGCCAGTTTAGGCTCCATAATGAATTCAAAGCCAGCCTGAACTACATAATGAGACCCTGTCTCAAAACAAACAAAACAACAACAACGAAAACCCTTCGGAGTCCGGGGTGGGTTTGGCAGTTTGGCTCCAGCTGCTGCAGAAGCTCAACTAGACAGGGCAGAGTCCTGTGCAGTCTGGGGTGCACCTGGGGAGGGTGGCTGTGGCCCCCGGGGCTTGTCTGCCCTCGCAGTAGCCAGCTGTGCCTCCCCTGCCTGCTCCGGCTGCTGCCCTGATCCTGGTAGGAAGAGGGTTTTGTTGTTATTAGTGAGGTCTGTCTGTCTTGCTTCCCTTCTTCCAGGGTCTCTGGATTTTAGTGTGGATATTGATTTTCGTTTTCTTTCCTACTTCTCGGGCCCCCCCAGCCCTGCACTCACGCCACATCCCTTCCCTGCGCATCCTTCCTGTCGCCATCTCTGTCCTTCCTGTCCTGTTTCTCTGTCTTTTCCCCTTTGGCTCATCCCACCCTGTGGGCTGTGTGGGGTGCCCCGCCGCATGCTTCCTGCCCCCCAGGCCCACTTTTATTTGACAGTTGGGCACATGGAGGGCCGGAGAAGTTGACAGACTTGCCTCAAAATATTGCCACAGCATACACATGGGCAGGTTCCTCCAGCTGTCTGAGTGCTGCCAGGGCATGGCTGGGAGGAGCAGCCACAGCGGTACCCGAGCGAGGAGAGGCCCAGCTCTCCCTAGGTCACCCCGATGATTCGCGCGAGGCCCTACCGTCCCACCCTGCCTGGGCCCCCATCTCTGACATCCCCAATTCCAAGATTCCTCAGCAATTAATATTCTGAGATCTTCTTTCTTCTTTGCCTGTGCCCAGCTGGGGTACAAGTCCCGCGGTCCCTACTTCCTGCGCCATTACGTTGGTCAGAGGCAGACGAGGCCTGCGGCTGGGGAGGGCTGTCTGGAGGAGGTTAGCCACGGTGGAACCAAGAGGGTGAGCAGAATTTGGGGCAGCAGGACCTGGTAGCAGGCTTGATCACAGCTTCCCAAACTAAGGAGAACCCGGCAGCCAGCCCGCTGTCCATTTAAGTGGTGTTGCCATAGCAACCTCCATAGCCTACCGGGTTTCTGGGCCTGTGCCAGCTGTCGGGATGTAGAAGCCTCCTCCAGCCTAATAGAAAGATCATGGAACAGTGACGCACGGTGAATTTGCTATCTGATATTGTTGGCTCTGGCTCTTTTAGCGTGTGAGACTTAACACAATTGCTTAGTCTTCCTGAGCCTCGGTTTCTTGATCTGTAAAATGGCAACCTGTCTTAAAGGGGTTGTGAGGACATAATGAGGAGATTCAAGTATATTGGTACTTACTGAAATAAGTGATGGTGTTATTTTTATTATTATATTTGGACTCTAAGCCTGCTGCCCTCAATACAACAGTTTATGAAAATATTTTTATATTGAAATATTAGAATAGCACAAATGGGAAAGTTGGATAGAGAGGGAAAGGGATATGGCAGCAGGTCCCCCTAATTCTGATCTTTTTTCCTACAGTGTCACATACCCCTGACTGGTCAGGATTTCTACTTCTGTGTCTCTCTGATTCTGAGTTCTGTCTGTACTTATCAAATACAGCCAGAGTCACAACGGAAAAGTGCAGAGCATTTGCCTAATGAAAGTAGCATTTCAGCTCTAATTATAGCTCCCTTGATTGGGGCGGCTCTGACCCACCTTCAGGCAGCTGTTGGGAGGGCGGCACGGGGAGGGGAGGGTGGTCCGGGGGAGAAAGCTGCACTCTGGGTGCTACTCACTGAATATGGAATTTCTCCTTGTGTCTCCAAATCTTCCAGGAGGACCTCACTGATAGTCAAAGTCACCTTCCTATTACCGATCAGAAAATGCAGGCCCAGCAAATAGGGACTGAGCCAGCTAGACGCATTTCGCCCGACTCTGTGTGAAGGGACTTAGTGTAGCTCCCCCTTACATGGTGGGGTGGTCTCCCCTGGAAACTCTCGTGAATTGACACCATAACTTGCCTGATCACTGTGCAGCTGCCGAGTACTTTCATTCTTTTATCCAGCAGACATTTCCCTTTTTGTTAATCTGTGAACTTATGAATTGGAGAAAATACCCATGGATTTGGATTTCTGGGGCAGGATTCTGTGGAAATTAATAAATGCTTGCAGCCACTCCAGGGCGAGGTTTCCAGCCTCCTTGCTGACTGTAGAGGGCTCCTGTTGTCTGAGAGACCGTAAGGTTCTTCACTCCTGCCTCTTAGGACCTGGGGCGCTTGGGCATCTGTCCTAGAGGGCGGGGCTGCTGTGGGATGGGAGGTACCTTGTGGGAAACCCTGTGGACCTGTGTGTGTATTCTCCAGGGAGAGACCAGGTCCCTCTGCCTGCCATTCCCATTTCCATTCGTGAACCAAAACATGCATGTTTTGAACTTGGTGTTTTGAACTCCAAGTTTGTTCCAGGCTTTCAAGTATGAGGATTTCCATATATCCTCGTGTAAACCACGTGCCAACCCCAGGAGAGTTTAGCCCGGTTTTCAGATGAGGGGAGCCAGGATGCGGTGTGACTTACCTGGGGAGCAGTGAATCTGGACCAAGTCTGCTGCCTGGGGGCTGTTGGCTTTAGGGGTCCTGAAGTGGCAGTCAGATGGCCACTTTGTGCAACCGGCCTGCACAGCAGCTCAGTGAGCCGCCATCCTCTAGGGATTCCCCTCCGCCCAAATGTGCTAGGGAGACCAGTGGAGTCTGTTTTTCTCAGGTGCAGTGGTGAAGCTCAGTAAGTTAAGCAGTGAGTGTATTTGGGCCTCGGATGGAGGACAGTTCTGCTCCTCACCATAAGACACTGAGCAGACGGCTTCCTTGGAAAAAATAATAGGCCCAACCTCATCGGGAGCTACTGCAAGCGAGCACTTTGCGGGACGCTGCAATGGAGGGGCCTGACCTGGAGGTGGGAACCAGCGGGAGTCTTGGCTTTAGGGAGAAGCTGTCCATCCCAGAAATGACAGTGAGCTTCCGAGCTTCTGGGAGGGAGACATTGGAACACCTGGTCCCTTCCCCTTTGGACTGGGGCTCCTGCCCTCCAGGGCACCCTCACCGGCATGACCTCTAGGCTCTCTTGTCCTGGCCTTCCTAGAGTTTGGCTCTCTGGGGGTGACAGGTCTGGTGTTAGGGACTGCTGAACCCTTGAGAGCCTGTAATTAGAGCTGTCTATTTAGGGACACAGCAAATGTCTTATTAATTACAAAGAAAGGAAGCAGACGGATTGTCTAATCATTGTCCTTGCTGAAAGGTTATGCTATTAACTGTATAAATATTCATCAAAGTTCAATCAACTGCCTGCTGCACTGGGGTCTGCAGAGCCAGGGGAGGCTGTACACATGACCAAGGGCCATTTCAGTCCCCGGACTTCGGGCAGGAGCGTTTGGGTCAGTTCTGGAGTGTGCAGGGTTTGATGGAGAGGGCAGGGTCTAGTCTCTCACCTGCTGTGTATCTGTGCGTCAGTTACCTGCTCCCCTAAGCCTCAGTTTCCTCACCTGTGTGTACACTGGCTTGCTCACCTGTGGGACTGCTGCCCTACTCCCCTCCGGGGCCACCACTAACCTCATCATCTCCATGAATGGCACCCCTGGACTTTGTACTCATGGCCTGCAGGGTGTGCTCACCTGTCAGAATGAGGGTGATAGTGCATCTTTGTTGGTTCTGGCTGTTATAACATAATACCTTAGACTGGTAACTTATAAATGACAGAAATTTATTGATTCTAGTTCTGGAGGCTGAGAAGTCCAAGATCAAGGCACCAGTGGATTTAGAGTCTGGTGAGGGCCCATTTCTCATAGATGGTGCCTTCTCCCTGAATCCTCATGCCACGAGGGGCAAGAGAAACTACCCCCCCGCCCCTTCCTGAGGGCACGAATCCCAGTCATAGGGGCTGCTCAACACCATCACAACATGGGATTTGAGAGGCACCAACATTCCAGCTTGACCAGGTGCAGAGTAGGCTGACACACTGTAAGTTGCCTGGTCACTGTGGCCCTTCCCACTCCCCTGGGAGCGTCTGTTCCCCGAGGCCTGGCTTAGAGATAAGGATAAGAGGGTTGCCTTGCCCCCCACTCGGTGCTGTCTCTAGAGCTTGCAAATGCCTGCGACTCCTCTATCACTTTCTTGGTGTTACATTTGAAAGATATTAAATGTCCCTTATCTTTTAGGGGAGCGGAATATTAACTAGAGTTCTCAAACAGAGCTGCCTGGGAATACCCTGAGCTGGGATGGAGAATTACTCAAAATGTAGATTCCTGGGCTCTGCCCTTGAAACCAGTACAGTGGACTACAACCAGGGCATGGCATCAGACACAGCTGGCCGAACCCTCACACCTTTCTTTACCAGCTGTGTGACTGAACTCAGTGTTGACCACCATGTTTGGTACACAGCAGTGTGCAGTAGATACTCACTGGGTGGCTAACCAAGACACGGGTTCTCATCTGTTCTGTGTGGGTAATAAGAAGGAGCAGCATCGAATGAGCACAGGGCTGTGTTCTTTTCAGCGCTTTACTGACCTGGTCATCGTAACAACCCTGTGAGACAGGTTGCAAAATCTTCCTGCCGTATTGGCACAGAGAGGGAATGGCCAAGGTGACATAGCCAGTGAGTGGTTGAGCTATGATTCAAAGCCAGGCATCCAGGGATTCAGAGCCCATGTCTTCTGTCTCCATACCAGAGGCCAGGACATAAGCCTCACTCTGCTGGATTATTATAAAGATCGAATAGAAGCATCTAGCACTGTGCTTGGCACCACAGTGCCGAGATCGGGCCTCTTGCACACCCTGGAAGGCAGGAGGGAGCCAATCACAGAGATCTGAGCTGCATCTGCCCCAACACAACGGTCACGTGGATCGGGGAGGCTCAAGATAAGCACTGCACAGGGTTCTCATTCTTCCAAATTGAGAATCAACCCTGGGGCTTCAGGCCCCTGATTGAGTCAGCCCGTGATTGCGGCTGCAGTAATTATAGCTGTGCAGTCCCACTGGGCCCTGCCGTGCGGTGGCTGCTCTCAGCTGCAGGCTTGGCGCCATCTCTGGGGGAGGAGGCTGGAGAAGGGTGGGTTGGGACAGTTGAGGCTTTGGTGAGCCCTCCAGATCTACAAGGTCAGGCCGTGGAGTCACTGATCTGGAAGGCAAATGGGTATCCCGTTGGGTATATCTCACCCAAGGGCACACACTGTGGCTCAACAGGAAATGGTGGCTTCAGGGTGCTAGAGTTTAAAGAGATCTGGAGGAGTGGGAGGTATAACCGTGTGAGTCAGTCGGGGCTCACTGGATGGAGGAGCGACTTGAGTGTCAGAGACCAGGGGCTGTGAGAGTGTTAGGTGGGGCAGTGATGGGGTCAGATTTAGGATTTGGAAAGTCCTAGGGGCAAATGCAGTTCAGGGCCCTGATGAACTTTCCAAGGCCTTATGCCAGTTGGCTGGCAGTAGGTGGTAGGACTGGTCGGTGCTGTACCCTGTGTGCCCCGTCACCAAGCCACGCATGGGTGTCTGTCTCCACAGCCAGGCAAGTGTGCCCCGCAGAGAAGCTGAGCTGTGGACCCACCAGCCTCAAGTGTGTGCCTGCCTCGTGGCGCTGCGACGGAGAGAAAGACTGTGAGGGCGGAGCAGACGAGGCCGGCTGTGCTACCTGTGAGTGCGGGCTTGGAACTCCAGGGTCTGCCGAGCGTGGTGGGCAGTGTTGGGGAGTGGCGGCCACCTCTGGGGAGGGGCCTGTTTCCCTGTGAGGCTGGCAGGTGGACAGGACGAGACAATAATCGGAACACTAGTAGTGGCCAGGCACTTAAGAGACATTTTCTTCTTTCATCCTCACACCACCTCATGAGTAGCCATTCTCATTCCCATTTTGATGGGTGAGGAAACTGAGGCTCAGACGAGGGAGGAAAAGTACCCTCTCCAGGCCGAATGATGGAATTGGAGATGCAAATTCAGGACTGGACAGCAAAGCTTTTACCATGCCTAACATCTATTCATCCATTCCACAAGCCTACCGATCTCCAGGCAAGGGCAGGGGGACAGAGGAGCGGCCTGTGTGAAGAAATGGTAGTGATCTGAGCCAGCGCACTGGCAGCCTCAGGGGGCTGGTGGAGGAGGCGGGACAGATTCCTGAGGTGTGAAGGACTGTTGTTGCCGAAACCCCGATTTGGGTACACATGTCACAGGGTGGGGGAGATGTTCCTAGCAGCCTCAGCAGGGACAGATGGAAGTGGTCACTGGGACTGTTCCACATCACTGAGCTTCAAACACAGGATTATCTCCTTCCCAGGGAGTGGGCCAGCAAGGCCTGGGCCTGCAGGGACTGGCTGGGCCTCCCTCATTTCAATCCAGTGGGTACCTGTGTGTACAGGCTGGAGCTAGGCGTAGAAGGACAAATGCGAGCCTCCTGTGCAGTCCTCTGTCTCTCACAGCCCATGATTTTAGGGGAACCAGTTGGCCGGGCTAGGCTACGAGGCTGGCCTGAGATGCAGGGGATGGATCACTGAGGAGGGCTTTTACTTGGCACTTGTCTCGTGCTGTCTCAGCCCTGCTCCCCTCTACGAGCCTCTGCATCCTGGCCGTGCCCTGAGGCCCAGCGGAAAGGCCATCTTGCCAAGGCTTCTGCATCCCAGTCTAGAGCCCTGATGGGTTTGAGGCAGGAAGCATCTAGGTAGGTAAGGAGACCTTGCCGGTGACCAGCAGTTTCAGAGTCTCACAGCACTGGCTTGTTTTTTCAGCTGTCATAATTTGGTGAGGACTCAGTGGCTCATGTGAGTCCTCTTTCTTCCCTCCCTCCCCCATAATCAGCCGATTCCTCCCGCATCAAGGCTGTCAGTCTCTACCGCAGGAGGTGAGAGTCTCTAACTGGGGCATGTTGGGACGGGAGCATTTTTTGTTAATTGTAGGAGCGCAGAGTATCAGAAGGTCTTATTGGGCTTCTCTGCTACAGCTCCGTCCTCCCTTCTCCCATCTCTCAGGATCTCTTCCGTTTGTGAATGCTGGGAGTCGGGTCTCTGGCCTAGGTAGCGTGGATCTTAAAGTTACTGTCATCTTCAGAACCTCAGTGAGCACTCAGTTGTAAGAAGCATTTCCTGTCGGGACTCCCAGAAGGCGCTGAATCCTCTCTCTCTGCAGGATTGCAAGCCAAGGCAGGAGGGGGGCTGACCTAATCATCAGCATCATCTTGAGGAACTGTGGCTTAGGTAGCATGTGCTACAGTGTCCTAACATCCCAAAAGCCCAGAAGGAGAAAAAGAATGTCACTGTCAGAAACTGGCAGAGATGTCAGAAACATACGACATGAGCTACCTACATTGTGAGACCAAAAACATCACTTTGTGGTCCATAACAATGAAAACTGACATTGCTTCCATCAGAAAATAGAAACGTGGGCTGTGGGCGCCTCCACGTGGAGACATATGGTACTGCTGCCACCACCCGTTACCTGTGGTCATAGGCACTGACGCCATCTGTGACCATCCTGGACCCCCAGGCCAGTTCTTGGCCAGTGTCCTAAAGACACAAAGGAGGAAAGGAGGTTGTTGCCCTGAAAACAGCTTACGTTCCAGGAAGGGAAGGGAAAACCATAGAGCTGAGAAGAGGAGTTAAAGTAGAAAGGAAATGCCCCAAATCTGAGTTCTGGTTCTGCAGTCACCATAGAATGATGATGAGACTCTGAGCAAAGTCACTCTCCTCTGTGGGCCTCACCTTTCCTATCTGTAAACTAGCAGTTGGGCTGTTTTTTTCCCTAAGATTCTTCCAGCCTCTGAGCTCAGAGCTCAGCTGCCCAGTGAGAAGAAGCTTGGGGCCCCAGGGGACCTGTGCCCTTCATTACTGCTACCCAGGACTTAACTGTTCCTCCTACCCAGGAGTCCAGTAGCCATCCACTCCACCCCTGCTGGAGCTCCAGGCCAGGCCCTGAGGACAAAGGCCTTTTGTGGTCATGGGGCAGATGGAGAAGGATGTGAAATCCAGATTCCTGGGCAGGTTGTGAAAGGCACACAGAAGGAGGGCGGCGACAAAGGGAGGTTTCCCAAGCAGGGAAAGAGACACGTAGTGTGTCATAGAGGAGGCAGAATTTGAGCCCTGGAAAGATGAGAATGTGATTTAAAATGCAGGGCAGTGACGGGCAAGAGGTGGGTTGCCGGAAGCTGGAGCACACTGAGCAAGTGCTCCAAGGCGGCCCTGTGTGCACCAGGCCCAGCACATGGTCCATCTGCGGTGGCTGGAGCTGTGGGAGCAGTGGCTGTCAGGAGGGGACTGAGATGGAATGTGCAGGTTGCATAGAGCTTTGCCATGAGGAGACGACCCCAAACCCCGCGGGCTGGATGCAGCCTCAGGTTGCCGATCATTTCCTATCCACGGAGACAGGTTGCACCCTGCAGCCTAACAGTCCTCAGGAGCCCTCCCTGTCACTCACCAGAGCTGGAGGGGCCCAGGGCGGACAAGCAGGGTCACCCAGGTCGGAGGCTCCCCTTGCTGTGCCGACCTTACGCCCCTTCTCAGGCCCCTGGCGGGACCCCTGCGGGCCCGCAGGTGCGGCTCAGAGGCCCGGTGACAGGGCCCGTGGGCCGGCCGGCCAGCCGACCGGCTCTCTGTCCTGCGCAGTGTGCGCCCCGCACGAGTTCCAGTGCAGCAACCGCTCGTGCCTGGCCGCCGTGTTCGTGTGCGACGGAGACGACGACTGTGGGGACGGCAGCGACGAGCGGGGCTGTGCGGACCCGGCCTGCGGGCCCCGGGAGTTCCGCTGCGGTGGCGGCGGCGCCTGCATCCCCGAGCGCTGGCTCTGCGACCGCCAGTTCGACTGCGAGGACCGCTCGGATGAGGGCGCCGAGCTCTGCGGCCGCGCGGGCCCGGGGACCACGCTGGCGCCCGCGGCCTGCGCCCCCAGCACCCAGTTCACCTGCCGCAGCGGCGAGTGCGTACACCTGGGCTGGCGCTGCGACGGGGACCGGGACTGCAAGGACAAGTCGGACGAGGCCGACTGCCGTAAGCCCCTCACGTCGCCCCCCCGCAGGGCCTGCGGATCTGGCCCCAGCCGGCAGGCAGGCGCAGACCTCCTTTCCTTGCTCCTGCAGAATGCACTGCCCCAGGGAGGGGACTTAGGCCAGGAGAATGAGGCGACTGCTCGCGATCACACGCCTGCTAAGTGGTGGGGCTCAGCCCCGTCCCCAAAGCCAGCGCGCTTCACTAGTGCCTGTGTCTTCCCCCGATACCCTCTTCGCGTCTCCACTGACCATGGCGAGGGGGTCGGGTCCCTCCTGCGCCTCTTACAGCGCATCTCTCGCCCTCTGCACTCCCCAGCCCCCCGCACCTCAGCTCCTGGAGGATCGGGGTGCTCAGTCCTCTCTTTCTGGGTCCTCACACCCACCCAGCACAGCACCCGGCTTGGGAAGGGTTGGCGGAATGGACAAGGTCATTAAGTCGTGAGTGCCAAGACTCAGCAGAAGGCCATGTGCCTGCTCTGGGGAGAAACAGCAGGCAGGAGAAAAGGAGACCCGAGTTTTAGTCCTGGCTCTGCTTGCCCGAGTGCTGTGTGACCCTGGGCAAGGCCTTCCCCCTCTCTGAGCTTCAGTCTCCCCCTCTCTACACTGGAGGTGCCTTGGCCAGGTGTCCTTTGGGCACTCCTGAGCGCAGCCACTGGTTCTGTTCTTTCCAGGGGTGGATACGGCATGGGGCTGTCCTGGAGCCACATTGATTCTGACCCTGTCCTTTGCTTTCTCCCAGCAGTGCTGGGGACCTGCCGGGGGGACGAGTTCCAGTGTGGGGATGGGACTTGTATCCTCGCGATCAAACGCTGCAACCAGGAGCGAGACTGTCCAGATGGGAGCGACGAAGCTGGCTGCTTGCAGGGTGGGTGTAGTCAGGACCGAGGCAGCATCTTCTGAGGAAAGCCCGGCGCTCTCTCCCTGGTCTGCAGAGAGCAGAGCTGGCAGAGGCTGCCCCTTGGTTCCTGCAGTGTCTTCCTGCTCAGAGTGTCCCTTCCCCTGTATCACCGGCTTCCCTCCCATGGAGTCCTAGCGACACCAGAACTGGGTTATTCAGGATGTCACGAACGCTGAAGGACACCTACGGGGGTGGAAAGGGCACTGCAGGAAGCCCAGCCCTTGTCCCGAGTGTCCATATCCAAGCCACTTCCACTTCCGGGAGTGAGTAGAGGGTTCTGGTCCCCCCTGCCCCTGCAGGAACAGAGACCCTGACCCATAAGCTGAGCAGGCACTGAGGCCACTTTTCCTCTCCGGGGACAGGGGTCTTCCCTGGGAGATGGTCAGCTCAGCCCGCATGTGTGCAGAGCTGCCACAGTCCCTCCCAGCCCCTCCTGGGACTCCGAGCCTCCCTGGGGCCTGCCCCATGACACCTGTAGGGGCTGGAACTCCACTTGTCTCCTGTGGGCCTGCCCAGCCCTGCGCTTCCTGCCAGGGTCTCATGGGCACCGTCCACTCTTTTGTCTGGCCTGACAGAGTCCACTTGTGAGGGTCCCCGCAGATTTCAGTGTACGAGTGGCGAGTGTGTGGACGGCGGGAAAGTGTGTGATGCGCAAAAGGACTGCCGGGACTGGTCGGATGAGCTTCTGAAAGAGTGTGGTATGATACCTGTCTGCGCCAGTGCTGGACTAACCCCCACCGCGCGCCTCACTGCCCCTGTCCAGCTGCTCCCCTCTCTGGAGGCGTGCACCGCCCCAGGTTCTTCTTCCCTAGGGCTTCTTGTTCTGCATTCTGCGAAGCGCGAAGGCCTTTCCTTTCCAGCCCAGAGGCTCAAAAGTTACGCTGCTTCTTACGAACTTAGCCCCTTCCCTCATGCCTTCCCTAGTTAGACCTCTGAGCGTGTGCTCTCTGCAGCGTTCTCTCTTCCTCCATTTCCTGCTCTGCAGACCTGGCCAGGGCCCTGCGGGAGACCACGGAGGGAGAGGTGGGGCAGAGCAGTCAGGAGGCCGGCTGAGCCGCACCCCAGGGCCGCTGCCCAGGCCAGGCCGGGGTGGGAGTGGGGCAGCCCCAGCCTCAACCCTGGGCCTCTGGGGCGTGCTGGGAAGTCCAGACTTGAGGATGGACAGGCGAGAAATGGTGTGAGGCAGCTGTCCTGAGGGCTGAAGCTGTTGAGGTGGGTTCCAGGCTAGAGGACAGTGGCTCAGGGCTGCAGGTGGGGTGGGCATCCCGGTGTGGAGCCAGGAAGGCTCACGAATCATTTCTCTGCTGATCTCAGGCGGGCAGGGGTTCAAGGAGATTGGGACAGAAGCCCCGGGAAGACAGGTCGGTCTTCCCTCTGCTGCCTCCCGGCAAATACTTCCCCAATACCGCCCCTCCTGGCCACTGGAGGGCCTGCAGTCTCCACAGCTCCCCAGGAAGAGCACATTTCCTCCCAAGAGTAAAAGACAAGAAAAAACCCAAACCTCAAACTGATAGTGAAAGAAGGAGTAGCTGAGTGCAGGTCAGCCTTGAAAGGCTCACCAGTCGAGAGAAGGCCCAGAAGGAGGAATTTGTAGAAAAATGGCCAGGGAAGTAAGAGCAACTGAGTCTCTCTCCCCCACACACCTACTAACCCGCTGAACTCTCTTCTCTCTTGTATTTTGCATGACATGCCCAAGAGAAGTGTGTGTGCATGTGTTTGTGTCTGAGACTCTCCTGTCTGTGTGTCGGCGAGAAGCCGGTGTCCGTATCCAGGTCTCCCTTGAGGGAGGCAGAGGAGCTGCATTCATGCTCTCCACGTGTGTTCCCATGTGTGTGTGAGTGTGTTGGAGTTGTCCATGGTCCTGTCTGTGTCTCTGCACATGGGCCCGTACATGTGTGCACGCAGGTGTCTGCATGTAAGTGTGTGCACGTGCTGGGGAAAGGGACAGCACTGCTTCCTTCCACAGAAGGAAACCTCGGATATGACTCAGGCCTCTCTGGACCACTCTGCCCGTTTCCTTCCTCTCCTGGCTCCCCAGAAGAGTCACCTCCAGATTGGACAGAATAGGGAGGCCCAGAGACTTCTCCTGAGGTCTTGCAGGGAAGCTGAATGGGGATAAACAGATGTGGACCCACTACCCTTTCTCTTCCCCTGACCTAATTCAGTCCCAGAGGAGTTTGTACTCTTCTTTCATCAGAAAGCAGAGTCACTTTGAGCTCTCCCCTTTCCCCTTTCAAAGCCAGCCTCTCCCCATCAAGTGCTCAGTGAATAGAATGGTGGAGTTGCTGCTCCCTGCAGAGGGAGAGGAAGGAAGCGAGTAGTTGCATGAATGAGGTAGTGAGTGAATGGGAGAATACACGAATGGGTGGCACTCGGAATGATATGATACAAGAGGGGTCAGGGAGGGCTCGGGGTGACAGAATGGTTCATGAAGATGGTGTTCCCCAGAGACTACTCGAAGCTACATGGCTCAGCACACTGGCAAGAGTTGGGGGCTTCCCTGGGCAGGACCTGGTTGAGCCGCCCCTCGACTCCTAAGTCACGGGGTTGCTGTGATCTTGTTCTTGCAGTTGCACCAACATTCCAGGGAAACAGAAGGAGGCCCAGGGGTAAAGGGGACATTTCCTAAGCATGGCTTAGGCTGGGGGTGGGGCACCCCAGCTGTGCATGGCCTTGGGTGGGCAGCTCAGACCAGCTGAGTGCATGCCCACGGCTGGCTTAGCTCAGCTCTGCTTGGTTTGGCTGGAGTGGCTGTGCACGAGGCTGGTGGGCGGGGGGTGGTGTGGCACCTCCCCTTGGCTTGTGAAATTAACCTCGTGTGATTCTAAAGCTCAGGAGATGCCATGAGAACTTGGTGAGCCTTGGTCCTGGACTCTCTGACCTCCCTCCCTTAGAACCCTCCAGAAGGTGGTAAGGGAGTGGAGGATGGGGCCACCACATCCTGATGACTTCCTGACATCCTTACATCCCTTGCAGCATTTGGTAATCCTGGGACCAGGCCTATGACGAGGTGGAGGAACAGGGACAGGCGCCAAGACGAGAGGAGTTGGAAAAAATCCATTGTTTTAGTTCATGGTAGGAAAGAACTTGCTTGGCAGCGGGTCTGTGTAGAAAAAGGCCTGGCCTGGTAGTCTTAGATACCACAAGCCTAGTGGGGCCATGCTGTGGTGTTTAGACTCTTACTGGCTGGCCGGCTAGCTCTGGGCCCTGCCCAGCGAGGGACACGGACAGGTGGAATGTGTCCAGAGAAAGCTCTCTGAATGGCAACGGACTGGAAGTCAGCACCTTCAGGAAGTTCTGAGGGGGTCCCCGCACTCCTGGCCAGCCCCACACAGCAGAGCTGGGAGGGAAAGCGAAGCTGCAGGAGGCAGCTCCTGGGAGAAAGAGCTCCGCGCCGGGTGGTGCTGCTCCAAAGTGGAGCCAGCTGCCCAGGAGGAGCGCAGGCTGCTGAGGCTGGCGTTTCAGAAGGCGTTCTTGGGGCCAAGGGTTAGGTGTTACATGTCCGAGCCCCTCAGAGCTCAGAGGTATGAGAAGAAGGGCAGCAAGAGATGTGGATGCGAAAGGAAAGACCTCAGCCCACCAGGGAAGGGTTAGCTGCCTCCAGCCTGGTGGTGGACAAAGCTCTAGCCCGGTGGACAAGAACCTGAGCCCGGGCACCCCGTTCCTGTCCATGTCCGGCCTTGCGCAAAGACCTGAGGCTGAGGCTCCATGTGGTCTCGAGCTCTCCTGGTGCGTGGCAGTTTGGCTGCCCCGAGGCTCCGCTTCCACTCGGCTCTGCCCGCTTTGCCCTGGCCCACCCCTCCTGGGCGCCCGCCCTCAGGAGCCTGCCTTCCCCCGCAGGACTGAACGAGTGCCTGCACAACAATGGCGGCTGCTCCCACATCTGCACCGACCTCAAGATTGGCTTCGAGTGCTCGTGCCCAGCAGGCCTCCGTCTTCTGGACCAGAAGACCTGCGGCGGTGAGACTCTCCCTGTCTGCCCGAGCAGAGACAGACACAACCCTCCTGCTGGCTCTGACCTCTCTTCCTCCCCACAGACATAGATGAGTGTGAGGACCCAGACGCCTGCAGCCAGATCTGCGTGAATTACAAGGGCTACTTTAAGTGCGAGTGCCATCCTGGCTACGAGATGGACACGCTGACCAAGAACTGCAAGGCTGCGGGTACGGCTGGCCAAGGGCGGGGGGAGTCCTCTGAGAAGGTGCACCAAGCTACGTGTTCCCACCCTTGTGAGGAGTAGTCGTGTAAACATGCACGCGCACATAGAAGCAGATTGCATACCTAGTGCTCACGCTCTAAGTTAACATCACACACATAGTGTGCCCCGCACTAACACCCACACAGACACAGCACAGAGCCACCTCACAGCCCATAGAGGCCGTGTCTGTAGAACATTGTGCGTAGACGCAACCTGGGACCGCACACAGGAAGAGCATGACGTATGCAGACCTACAATTGATAGCTAAGCCAATTGAATTGATTCATCTTAGTCAGTTCTTTATTTTAATGCCTAACATTGTTATAGGCACTGGGGATTAAACAGTAAGCAAAACGGACACAAATCCCTGTCTACCCTCCTGGACCTTCTTTTTCTTTTTCACTTTTATTTTTTAAAAAATTATTTTTATTAGTATATGTTTGTAATACATAATGATTACATTCATTGTGGGGAGTTGGTACATGTACATAACACATTTTTTTTTTTTTTTGGCCAGCATCAGATTTTTAAGTCTTTGTCAAGTTAATTATCATAAGCGCAAATCAACAGTCAGACTAACAGACCAAAAGATATAAAACACATAAAACAATTATGCTAAATCAGGGTACACTTTTAGATACATTGGCCATGCTGGATTACAATAACTTTTTCTTCCCCATAGTCTTTCTTTTATTTTGCTCTTTATTTATATTTTGGGTCTCTCATATAAGAGAAATAATGTGATATTTAAGCTTGTGTGTCTGATTTATCTCACTTAACATTATGGCGCATCCATTTTCCCACAAATGATTCAAGTTTATCTTTCTTTATGGCAGAGTAGTACTCTATTATGTATAGGTACCACATTTTCTTTATCCATTTATCTGTTGATGGACTTTTAGGCTGCTTCCAAGATTGAGCTATTATGAACTGTGCTGCTGTAAACATGGGTGTGCATGTGTCATTGTAATATGTTGACTTTAACTCTTTTGGGAAGATACCTGGAAGGGGAAGAGCTGGGTCAAATGGAATTTCTATTTTTAGTTTTTTTGAGGAATCTCCATGCTAATTTCCATGGTGGTTGTACTAGTTTACACTCCCACCAACAGTGAAGGAGGGTTCTTTCCCCTCCCTCATCCCTGCAGCCTCTCCGTTGTTGTTATTGGTTGATTTCTTCGTGATGGCCATTCTTTCTGGAGTAAGATGGAACCTCAGTATACTGTTTTAATTTGCATTTCTCCAGTGACTAGCAACTTTGCACATTTTTTTCATGTATTTGTTGGCCGTTTGTATTTCTTCATCTGAGAAACATCATTTCATATGCCCATTTTTGATTGGGTCTTTAAATTTGGGGAGTATAATTTTTTCGAGTCTTTATGTGTTCTAGATATTAGTCCTTTGTCTGAGGGGTAGCTGGCAAAATTTTTTCCCATTCTGCAGATTGTCCCTTCACTCTGTTTGTGGTTTCCTGTGCTGTGAAGAAGCTTTTTAATTTGATGATCTTTATTCCATTAGACTTAAATTCTAATGAGTGAAACAGATGAGAAATCAGATAAGTAAATAAAATACAATACATGGCAGATGGTGATAAGGGCTAAGAGAAATATAAAGTGAGGAAATGGGCAGAGGGAAGTCCAGGAGAGTAGTGGTCTACAATTTTAAATGGAATGATCAAGGGTGCCCTCACTACAATGGTGATACTTGAGAAAAGATGTAAAGAAGGTAAAGGATCAAGATGCTCAGTTATCTGCAGGAACAGCATTTCAGGCTGAAGGAACAGCAAATGTAAAATCCCTCAGGCAAGGAAGAGCAAGGAAGCCACTGGAGTTGGGACAATGAGTCTGGGAAGAGAGGAGGTCAGAGAGGTAACTTGGGGCCAATCTCCTAAAGCCTTCTAGAGCATTGCATGGGCCGGGTTGACTTCCCCTGTGAGGGAGGAATGTGGAGTGCCATTTGGGTTCTGTTTTGCTGTAGTGTCGAGGAACCTTGCAGAGCACAGGAAGGAAATGGGAAAACACCTAGGTGGTGTCTTAGCTACTTTTCTCATTGCTGAGACAAAAATACCTGACACCCGAAGTTAAGGGAGGAAAGGTTTATTGTAGCTCACAGTTCGTAGAAGTTTCAGTCCATAATCAGCTGGCTCCAAGGCAGAGTGGCACAGCAGAGGAGCATGCCAGAGGAGAAACAGTTCATGGTGAGCAGAAGGCAGCAAAGCAGTGAAGCGGCAAGCGACAGCAGCAGCCCTCTTGCTGTCACTTATATCCTATCCAGGCTACCCACCCTTAGGGGAGCACTCGCACCCAGGGTAGGGCGCTCTTAATCCTAGTATCACACTGTGAATCAATCCCATCATCACATCCCTGATCCCAGCATCACACATCCTAGATCTAGCCACCTCCGAAAAAATCCCATCTATGACCACATGAGACTTTGGGGGGACGTCTAGACACAAACCATAACAGTAGGTTATTGCAGTAATACAGAAAAGTGATGTGCTTGGACCAGGGTGGCTGCAGTGGGAATACTGAGAAGGAAACAGATTGTGGATATATTTTGAAGGCCAGCCAGTGAGATTTTCTTACAAATTAAATGTGGGGGAAAATGGAGTCAAAGATGACTCTTAAGATTTTTGGCTAAGCAACTGAGAAAATAGAATTGCTACTTCTATACTTGGGAAAGATGATGAGAGAAGCCATTTTAGGGAATGTCAGATTGTCTGGGACATGTTGAATATAAGAAAGCTGTTTAGATGTCCAAGTGGAGGTATCTAGTAGTCAGTTGGATATTTGACCCTGGAGTCCCTTATACATGAATACAATGTGTACAGAATACATAGATTATAACAACATAAAAGCCACAGGGCTTGATTTGTAGCCCATAAACCCAAAAAACATATCACCCATATTGTATACCATATAACACACATTCACCATGTTACCTTTTTTTTTTACCTCCAAGTAGGACATGTGTAACATGCAGCACACTGAATTTGGGCAGTGGCGACAACACACGGTTGTCCATGTATACACAAAAAGCCATACATATGAATCTTTACAATTCACCAAAACTCAAATCACAAAAATCACAAACATGTAGGATCCCTGTTACTGTCACAGTAACATTAAAAATCAGCTCCAGGGGCTGGGGATTTAGCTCAGTGGTTAGAATGCTTGCCCAGCAAGCACAAGGCTCTGAGTTCCATCCCCAGCACCCGAAGAAAAAAAAAGAATCAGCTTCAGATGCCCTGTAACCTAGCTCCTGACTTCAGAGAGGTAAAGCATCATTGCTGTCATGTGGGGTGTGGAATCACAGTGTGTCGGCTGGAACCCAGCTTTCCTCCTCGCCCCTTCTTGCATTTTGAGCCCTATCTTCTGTGTGCTGCCTTCGTGTCACAGCCTCTCTGTCACCTCTGCCCTGGGATAGTCTCCATCACTATGCATGCCCAGCCCCAGCCCTAACCCGGCTCTGTGCTGGGCCAATCCTGCCCCCGGGGCACGCATCAGCCTGGCACAGATACACGGACAGGGACCAGGTGGCTGGCAGAAATGTCAGTCGGAAAACACAAGAGGGAGAAGCCACCGGCCGCTCCGGGGACTGCTGTTCCTGGGAGCTGCCACTCAGATGGTGCTGGTGCCTGAGAGAGGCCCGGCACGTCTCAGAAAGCCCGTGGCCCGTGGGATGGCGACCTTCCAGACAGATCGCCAAATGTCTCGGTCACTGAAAAATCTTCCTAGAAACTGAACAATAAGTCTAAAAATGGGTTTTGTGCATACGCAGGCCATTGTGTTCTGTCCGCTGCATGTATGTCATCTCTGTCTGATATCACGCATGGCCCACCCCTGCCCTTGGCTCAGGATACAGAGCAGATTTCACCCAGCTCACAGACCCTTCATTGTCCAGCCCTGCCTGTCTCTGCGGCTTCATCTCTGCCATCTGTAGAAAGACTCCCAGCAGCCTCCTTGAGGATCTGCTGTCTGTCCTGCATACAGAGTCATCTTTCTAAGGCACTTACTTACTCTGTAGCCCCTGTTTGAACGGGGGCCCACACAGAGAAAGTGGTCGTTGCTGGGAAGAAATGCATTCTGGGTGAGGGGGGACAGGAGCAAAGGCCCGAGGCAGCTCGCCCCTGCCCTGCGCTGATCGGGTAGCGCCAGGTGTCTGGTAGCTGGAAGCAAGGCGTGTTAGAGAGGCTGGTTGGAGACATGAGGTTATACTGCAGAAGGCCTCAGAGCAGATGAAGGAGGAAATGGGGACTCAACAGATTTGGGAGAATTTGTTGTTAATGAAACTAACTGCTGTCTTGCATGGTGCTCTGCATCCTGCACTCTTGTACTCATTTCATTTGCTCCGCTAGCCGGTAGAGATTATCACACAGGAAAATGAGCTGTCACACAGCTGATTAGTGGCAGAGTTTTGGTTGCCAGACCTCCCGCCTTTTGCAATGACCCTCTCTCTGAACTTCCCTGCGTGGCAGCTGGCAAGAGCCCATCCCTAGTCTTCACCAACCGGCACGAGGTGCGGAGGATAGACCTGGCCAAGCGGGATTACTCACGCCTCATCCCCATGCTCAAGAACGTCGTGGCGCTGGATGTGGAGGTGGCCACCAATCGCATCTACTGGTGTGACCTCTCCTACCGCAAGATCTACAGGTGAGAGGCATGTCTGCTGTGGCCAGGCCTGGAGTGGTGGGGTTGAGGGCGGTGCGGGCCCATAGTCAGGACTTCCCCCTCTGGGCCAGCCCGGGCTGACAGCTCTGGGGGGAGAGCAGTTTTGAACCCACACACCTGGGTTGTGTCTGACCACTAGTGGGGAAGTACAAGACGGAGGAGCTGTTCAACCAGGGCCGAAAGGAAGAACTCCCCGGCCCTAGTGAAGACTTCCAAAGCAGCTTGTGTATCTGAGGCAGACCCTGAGGACTCAAAGAATACTCATATCTGGTCCCTGCCTGGAGAATCCCACTTACAATATAGTGACTTTGTTACGGTGATCCTAAGGCGAGGTACAGAGGGGAACTCTGACCCAATCTGAGGGCTGAGAAGTCTTCCTGAAAGGGAATATCCCTGCAGCCCTGAGTGTGACCTGTCTGTGGCTACAGCAGGGGACGCTGGCACTTGGGAGGCTCCTCACACACTTCACGAGGTCTCCTGTCTGGGCGGCCCCCAGCTTGCTCCCTGCCCTTGTGCGCACCCTCACAGTCCTGTCCTTTTTTGCTTGAGATCTAGTTGGCAGGACTGCTGATCAGCAGACACTGGGGGGATGCTGACTCACTGTTGACAGGCTGGGGGGTGGACAAGTGGACGGAAGCAGACACACCGAGTGCTGCTCCCTGACAACTAGATTCCCACTTCCCCCAGCACAGAGCCACACTGAGTTCACATCTGCACACAGAAACAGCTACACAGAACCCGTCCTACAGCTGTGACTGGAAGAGAATTGTTTTTGGTACTGGGGATTGAACCCAGAGCCTTTGCACTGGCCTATATCCCTGATCTTTTTGTATGTTTGTTTTTTGAGAGAGGGTTTTGCTAAGTTACCAAATTGCCCAGGCTGGACAGAACCTGCAGTCTTCCTGCCTCAGCCTCCCAGAGTACTGGGATTGTAGGTGCTTCCCACCACAGCAGGCTGGAAGAGGACTTGATGAGAGACTGGATATAGGGCTGAGGGAGAGAGAGTCACAATTAACTTCAAGGGTGATTTGGGGACTCTCAGGTCTCTCCGGCTTAGGGGCTTTGTGAATGGTGATGCTGCTCTTTGAGGTAGGAAGCAGTGGAGGAGGACCAGGGAGGAGGGGTGGCATTCTGTCTGTTTAAGTGAGGGGATGGGAATGAGGGTGAATGGCGCAGACGTGTGGGGTTGGTTCAAAGTGTCCATGGAATATCAAAGGGCAGCTGGTTTGTTCTGTGGTCTGGACCTTCAGAGAGTGGTTGGGGGATTGGAGAGTCAGAATTATGGACGGCAGTGGATGCTATGAAACCAGTCACCAGAGAGAATACGAGGGAGAAGAAAGCCTTGGTATTCAGGAAACAAAGTCCTGTTAAGGGTGCCTTCTGCGTGTCTATGTTATCAGCCCCTCTGTCCACTCTCGGTGTGCAGCCCTCCTTCGGGGCCTCTTCAGCTTGCACCATGACAGCTTCCTCGCCAGCTTCCTCGCCCTCATTCCCTCCCCTTGCGACCCATCCGTTCCACAGGTGGCCATCCCATCGCAGCCTTGGACCTGCTTAGTTAGCCGCTCCCTCCCCTCACCTGAGATAAAATCCTAGTACCTTAGCGTGGTACTCGGAGCTGATCAGGATGTGGTCCCTGCCTACATCTGTCTGATTCCCACAAGCCAGCTCCACTTCACTGAGCATCTCACGATTGCGGAACATGGTTCCCCTGGACATGTGCGTACACTGTTCACTTTGCCTGAACAGCTTTCTGCCTTTATGTCCCTGGTAAAGTAGTCTTTCAGGACTCCAAAGTCTTCTCCCCGTCTCCAGGATGATGTAGTATCCATTTCCTTGCTGCTGTAGCCTCTCGTGCTTGGTGGAATTACACTGCACTATGCCTGGCTGCAAGCTTCTAGCCCCCACCGAACTGCGCACCTGTAGACTGGAGACTGTGCTGATATAAGCCTATGTCCCTGCCCTGGTGGCCTGGGGAATGCGTTGAACAGAAATTAGCCCAGTTCCTCAAAAATCCGCTTCCATGGCCCAGAAAGAAGAGAAAGGGAAGGGGGCACAGGTAGCTCTATATAGGGTGGAACATACACTGATGGCCAGCTCTCATTTCTCCTCAGTGCCAACATGGACAAGGCCAGCGACCCAGCAGACCAGGAGGTCCTCATTGATGAGCAGCTGCACTCTCCAGAGGGCCTGGCAGTGGACTGGGTCCACAAGCATATCTACTGGACAGACTCGGGAAATAAGACCATCTCAGTGGCCACGCTTGATGGTCGCCGCCGATGCACTCTCTTCAGCCGTGACCTCAGTGAACCGCGGGCTATTGCTGTTGACCCCCTGCGAGGGTGAGTGTTCCCACCCAAACTTCCCATTCCCCCACCATAGGAGCTCAGTCATCGTGGTTTTGTCCCAAGAGCTCTCTTTTAGGCTCTAGAAGGTTCTGGGCCTGTCAGACACAGGCCATGAAGAAGAAAGTGCACCTGTACCCCTCATCCTTCCTATTAACACCCCCCCCCACACACACACACAAGGGGTTCTTTGGGCATTGGTCATCAGGGTTCTACTGACCCATTTTATCACAGAACTGGTGCACCTCAGAGCAGAGCAGGGCTCTGGAGATGGCCTGGTAGCAAAGGCCTCTGTCCTTTGCTCGGGTCACTGCAGATAGGCATTTGGAGCTCCTAACACACTTCAGGGACGGGGGCTCGTTTCTTCCCATAGGGCCTATTTCATTACGGGGAATCTCTGCCCACTAGAAAGTGGCTTTTTCCCCCTCACAGTCCCAAATCTATCTCTCTAATATCCTTCACTGGCCTTACATGAGACACGCCTGCAGGACAGCCAGCAAGACCGGAGGACCACCGTCACTGGATCTGTTCTGCTCCCAGCTCCCAGCTCCATAGCACCCCGACCACCCTGCTGCCTTGTTCTGACCACACCTCACTTTTGGAGGTTCAGAGTCCTGAACAGAACAGGACCCTCCCCCTTCCTCAGTGGAGGTATCTTGAGATGCGTCTGTTTTTTAGCAGCTATATCATGTTAAGTTTACCAGCTTCACCAGCTTCCTCCTTCTGCTGTCTTAGTTGTTAAACAGGGATAAGAAACTCTCTTCTTCAGGTGAGCACAGCTGGTTGGGGCCGGCCAAGGGAGAGGGCTGCTGTTTACAGCTGCCATTTAAAAATGTGCTGAGCACTCACATTTCTGGGCGCTCTAAGAGATCCCCTCACTTCAACCCTGCTCACTGTTCTCGTGCAGAACCGGTAACGCACCCGTGACGTCCTATCCCCTAAGCCGTATGATTATGCCCACCTCTGATCCACTGTGGATCTGTCAGAGTCCCAGCAGGAAACCTACTACACACTAAATGAAGATAATTGCAGGAGAGTTTAATATAGGGACTATTTTCGAAGGAGTACATAAGGTTCAGTGTGCTGTCTTGGTTTAGTAGGCATGAGGGACAGTGTTAGGGAGCCTTACTCAAGTCTGGAAGGTCCTTCACTTTCTACTCCACAAACCAGGAGAGAGCGTTTACAAGGACTCATCCCACACTGCCCCTCGGGTTGCGCGTAGAGCTGCCACAGTGGGAGAGGTGGACTCACAAGCTACCCAGCCACGGCTGGGTGGACTCAGGGGAGTCTAGCTTTCCTCAGGCTCTCAAGTGAGCTGAAGACGGTCGGTGCCTGCTACTTCTAAGAGTTGGTATTTCCAAGGGATTTCGGAGGCCTTTCCGGTGCTCACTAAGCATAATCCTCAACTATTCTGTGGGGGTCTTGAGCCTCTGACTCAGACCACCCCAATCATGTCCCACCAAGAAGACAAATTGGATTCTTCTTTCAGGTCCATGTATTGGTCTGACTGGGGGTACCAGGCCAAGATCGAGAAGTCTGGGCTCAATGGTGTAGACCGGCAAACACTGGTGTCAGACAACATTGAATGGCCCAACGGAATCGCCCTGGGTGAGCCCTGCCTCCCTGGGTCGGGGGCCTACTCTCGCACTTCATCTTGGAGCCTCAGGATCTTGTTTCTGGGTCCCTGCCTGGGCCAGTGGCTTTGTTCCTTGACGGTTGTTGCCCTGGGCTGGGTTCAGTACGCGGCCCGGGAGTGTGGGCTGGGAGCGGGTACAGACAAGCAGAGCTCCAGGCTGCAGGCTGGGGTCCCAGGTTTATGACCTGATTCCTCCTTGCCATCTTCCTCCCCAAGATTTGCTGAACCAGCGTCTGTACTGGGTGGACTCCAAGCTGCACCAGCTGTCCAGCATTGACTTCACCGGAGGCAACAGAAAGATGCTGATTTTCTCCACTGATTTCCTGAGCCACCCTTTCGGGATAGCTGTGTTCGAGGTGAGCCCCGTGAGGGGAAGCAGGACCTGCCAGGAAGCTGAAGCCTGGAGAAGCCTGTTCAAACAGGACACCTCCCTGAGATTTGTCCAAATGGAGACAAAGGAACAGGGAAGCCAAAGGAGATGTTGGTACATGAGTTGAAGGCTGCCCGCATATGAAGGCTTTGTAGCCCGTTGTCTGCCTGGCAGTTGTCCTGTGCTCATTTCCAGGAGCACTTTCTCAGAATCCTTCTCGTAAGCGAGCTGCTAGACATGGACGCTTCCTCCGGGCACCCCCAGCACCCAGTTCTATACCTCATGTACGGAAGGCGCCCGAGAAGGAGCAAGGGAAGAAGCAGTGTACACTTAGAATTTTTACTGTAGCAGATGGCTTAAGAGATGCCGTGTAGTTTAGCACTCTTCTGTTGACCTTGGCTGGACCCTGGGGTCGCATGAGTGAACCAGGCCCTATTCCAGTCTTCAGGAAGCTCCAGGAAGGTGGGGCGGCAAGACCCTCTTGTGCCCTGACCCAAACAACCTTTCTTCGTGGGGAATGAAGAAACCAGAAACTACCAGGTTCTCACACACCCATCTCTCTCATAAAACTAACTGCCGCCGAGGGAAGGGAAGCAAAAGGACGCTGCTCTCTGGTAGGAATTGGCAGTATTTTCTTGGAGGCTTCACGCAGTCCTGCTCTGAAATTGGGAGCAGAGCCCCACCTCTAAGTCGAGCTCCTGCTTCCAAAGACGGGTGGGTGTGTTTGGACTGCTGTGTCTGTCCTGGAGCATAGCCGTGGCATGTGTCAGGTGTATGTGTGTACACACGTATGTATAAATGCATCAGTATGAAAGTGTGCATTCCTGTACGTGCTGGTGCTTGTGACTGTAAATATGTACACCAATATTAGACAAGCTTATTTAGACACAAGTATGACTTCATGTGTGTGGATTAACACTTGGCTATCTCTGTAGCTGGATCTGTGTGTAAGGATGCGTGGGTCCCCCTGTACTTGTGGATTGACCTTCAGATGCTTGTCTAGGCTTGTATAGATTCAACCATGTGGACTCGTGTGTGCGTCCACCCAGAGGCTGTAGGATACCCAGCAGCCTTCAGTGGCTTACACCTCCCGTCCAGTCTTGGCCCCAGGTACCTGTAATAGCTAAAGTGATCCAACATTGGGTTTCTCCTGGCTCCAGCAAGCAGGTGTAACTTAGCATCAGTATTTATGGCCTTCAGGTCAAAGCACAGCATGACCAGAAGATCCTCTAAGATGGAAACCAAGAGAGCTTACCTCACAGGTCAGAGGCTGAGAGTCCTGCTGAGAATCTGCGGGCAGGATGCTCAGGGGAGAGGCCAGGGCAGTTCTTGTGTCACTGTGGTCTGGGGCCAGGTTCTCAGACTGACGCCACGAGACTCTAGGCTTCTATCCTCTGCATCTGTGCCCCACAGGACAAAGTGTTCTGGACAGACCTGGAGAACGAGGCCATTTTCAGTGCAAATCGGCTTAATGGCCTAGAAATCTCCGTCCTAGCCGAGAACCTCAATAACCCACATGACATTGTCATCTTCCATGAGCTGAAGCAGCCAAGAGGTGAGCATTTGTCCCTGCGCTTGCCTCGGTCCCACCCCTCCGCTGGGCGGGCTGTATTCATCACGACTAGCGTCTCTGGGAATAAGAATCTCTCTTGTAGAATGCGTTATCTTCACAGGTTTTGTCTGCTTGCCTCAGCTCTTCGTGACATAAGGCTGGGTATAAATGAAGAAATACATTACCTGTTCTTGGCAGTACAGAGTATGCTTGTTATCCTTATTTAGCAGTTGAGGCAACGGAAGCTCAGAGAGAGAAAATAATGTTAGAAGGTAGCAGAACTGAAATTTAAACACAGGTCCATTCAGTTCCAAAGTACTTTCCACCAACACATTGCTTCTCATTTGCTATTTGTACCCATTTTGCAGGGATATAAACTAATGTGTGCTAGGGCCATACAGTAAGTCAGCTTGTTCGTTGGGAATTGAATCCAGGAATCCTGCTATTAGGTTGTGTCCTCCTCGATCACTGGGAAATAGTAATTCGAACTGTAATTGAGGTATTGGCTGCCAGTGTGAAGGTGGGAAAGCAAGGGAGGGTAACGAGGTCAAATTAGTGCCTGATTTTAGATGTAGAAATTTAAATAAGAGAAATGTGGCATATGACATGGAGGAGAAATCCCGCATGGGTTTTAGAGTCCATACTTCAATTTAAATTCTGTCTACAAAATTCCTAGATTGCTTAGACAAATTTGTTCTCTTTTAGCCTATGTGGCTTTATTAATCTGGCATATAATACCAGTTCTCAGAATTATTGTAAGAATCAAATGAGAGGGGCTGGGGATTTAGCTCGGTGGTTAGAGTGCTTGCCTTGCAAGCCCAAGGCCTTGAGTTCGATCCCCAGCACAAAAAAAAAAAAAGAATCAAATGAGAGTAGGAACAAAACACTAAGTGCTGGAAGGTGCCCAATGGATGTAGCAGGGAAAGCTTATGAACAAGCAGAACGGGCAGGGCATTATCCTTGGGAGGCGAGAGGACCCAGCGTGGGCATGTCCTGTCTGTTCCTTAACTTCCCCTCTCTCTGCTGTCAGCTGAAGATGCCTGCGAGCTGAGCGCCCAGCCCAATGGAGGCTGCGAGTACCTGTGCCTTCCTGCGCCTCAGATATCCAGCCACTCTCCCAAGTACACGTGTGCCTGTCCTGACACGATGTGGCTGGGCCCAGACAAGAAGAGGTGCTACCGAGGTCAGCAGGGCTTCCGGGAGAGGTGGCCCCTGGCAGTACCAGAGCCCACCCTGGGATAGCACATGCTCCTGGATTTTGTTTTTCCTGGCTACTCCTTGCCTTCGCATACTCCCCCTTCCTTCCTCGAATGCTCATGTCCCCTGAGGCCTTTCAAGGCTTTTTCTTCTCCCAAGGAAAAAAATGCACATATAAATAAAACATTTTTAATTCAATTTTAGGTGATTTCTGGAACACCTTGAAAACTTCACATTCAAAACCCTTGCTCGCCACAGCTTCAGTTACTATTTACACCCAGATAACTACGAATTTGCCTTTTTCTTATCTAGAACTGAAACACTACATAAAGCCCTTTTGCTACACGATTTGGCCTAATAGAAAATACTTCAACCCAGAAATTCTGTTTATTTCCCACTTGTGACATATGGCTAAGGCCTTTTGTTTGAGCACAAGTCGGCTGCATTGTTTATGATGTCCAGATTCAGTTGTTTAAAATGGAGTAAGAGGGGCTGGGGATTTAGCTCAGTGGTAGAGTACTTGCCTAGCAAGTGCAAGGCCCTGAGTTCAATCCCCAGCACCAAAAAATAAATAAATAAGGAAATAAAATGGAGTAAGAATTTATACCAGTGATGTAACAATATCAGGGTAAAATGCTTCTAAAATGACTCATCTTATTCTAGTCAAAGAGACGTGCTTAGGGCTCAGCTGAAGAAAAAATCACAGTGCACGCAGAGGGTAAGGGAAGGCGTCACAGCAGTAGCTAGCATCTGAGCTAAGCCCTGAGGTTGTGTCCCCGTTTGTAATTCATTGAGGCAATATTTGTTACCACTGAAGCAGTAAAATGCTCTGTCCAAGTGACTGCGTGGTCTTTCCTTTCTAGCACCTCAATCTACCTCAACTACGACGTTAGCTTCTACTACAGCAAGGACCGTAGCTGCCACCACAAGACCCCCCAGAACCACCATCCACAGCGCCACCTACCAGAACCACACCGCGGAGACGCCAAGCCCGACGGCTGCAGTCCCAGGCTCAGTTAGTGTCCCCGGGGCTCCCAGCATTGGCCCGTCTAGCCCAAGCCCTGCAACCAGCAACCATTCCCAGCACTGTAAGGAAACTCTGTATTCTCTTATGACACGGAGGGTCCTCAGGGAACCAGGTTGGGGTGTGTGGGAAGAGAGATCACAGGAGCTGAAAATGTGTGTCTCTGAGGGGGAAGCAGAGAAAATGAGAGTACCAGCCTGCGGTTTAGGAGTCTTGGGTGCCCCTAACTTATAGGACGGTCTACAGGAAATCCGCATCATGGCTCTAAGCCCGTGTATTCTCCAACAAAGGGGAAATAACCTACTCCCAACCTGTTTCACAAGATTTCCTGGGGAGGCACCGGAGAAAGTGCTCACGCCGCTTCTGCTGCCTGCATGCGTGTCTGTTTCCTAAGTCACGGATGTGCGCGTGACGGGGTGTCCCTCGGGGTTGGAAAGCTCTGATCTCAGTTCACGTCGGCCTCAGCAGCCTGCTCTTGCCTGTTTCTAAACCCCACTATGAAAATAATTGGGGTTACTTTTAATTGAGTTAACCTTTTTGAATTAACCTGACGGGGGGTGGTTATTTAAAAGGATAAACTACCTTTTACATTTTTTTCTATACACAAATGGCCCAGAAACCAAGCAGCCCGGTGACGTCGTTCTGATTGGCCCCGTTTTGCTATGGGAATCCGGATCCTCAGAGTTGAGCCCTCACCCTGAAGTGTGGAGAGGCAGGTGGAACACGTGAATTTCCCCTCCTCTCCTCCGGAGTCAGACCTCCGACCGGCCTCCCCCCGGGCCTCAGCAAGCTGGAGATGTAACATCTCTGTCCGGTGTTTGGCCCGGAGCAAGAGGACAGCAGCACGTCACAGTTAGCTTTGTAAGCCGTGCAGGTCTTTTCTCCCCTGAACAGTTAGATTTGTTTGAGATGACTTGGAGAAATAGACACATTGAAAGGATAAGATCTAGACCATTGCTAAGAAGCAGGCACCTTCTCACTCAGAGCAATGTGGCTAACGGCTCCTCTGCATGCCTCAGAGCTGTTGCAAGGGTCCCAGAGAAAAGTGCTTTTTAAATTGTAAAGTATCAAGAGATGTTACAATGAAGATGATTGTAAGTCAGAAAGATGGCCCAGCATAATTTAAAAAAATATAGTGCATTTTCCAAGCACTTTTCAGCTTAGACTACTTTACATGCCTTGTTAAATTTAGGCCTCACAACAACACCCCCACTCACCACGCTCTTTGAACTGTGCAAGGCTGTACCAGGAACAGTGCTGAGTATTTTTTATTAATTATCTTACTTAATCTTTACATATTCCTAGGGGATAGATAATAACATTATCCCTATTTTCAAGATAAGTAAGTATAGCATCATATATACAGAGTCTGCCAAAAAATGTATACATACTTTAGCAGTTTGCCATACTAATAAACGTCCGGAAGCTAATGGCCACCACTTTGAGTATCTCTTGTAAATGTAGAGGCTAAAGATAACTTGTATTAATCTCGTGATGTCTCAATAAATTTAGTATTGAAATGTTTAGGCCAGTTTTTCTTTTCCTGATGTGTACATTTTTTGTTGGACTCTATGTAAATTTGCTCAAGGTCATGCAAGTAGTGAGTAGTAGAAGTGGGATTTGAACCTGAGAAGTCTGCCCCAGGAGGCTACGCTCTTGAGTCTACTACACTATTACGACCTAGTTTAATCACTCAGGGAAACTAAGCTAATCATATTAATGGACAGACAGACCACCAGAAACAACAGAGACAATGCTGAGACTGGCTGAGAACAGAGACTGGCTGAGAAGCACAAGGGATCCAGTCAGTCAGCAACATGAAGACCTAAGTGTTCCCACTGCCACACACTACCCCAACTTCCTACCGCTGTGATGCTTCGGGGAGTATATGGGACTTGGGTCACGAGTCCTGAGTTCAAGTGCCGGCTGAACCGCTTATTTGTAAGACTTAATATCGCCACCCTCTTCTGCTTGCCTCATGGGAGTTGTGATAGGAGCGGGGAAGACTGAGTTATTAAGCATTAGCCAGCGTCATCCTTTTAGGGTGAGGAGGAGGAGAAGCGGTTGGGTAGTTCTCACTGTTTGAGGCCAGTCAGCGTTTGGATTCACAGTGATAAGAGTATCATTCCGCAAATGTTTGTGTCTTGCAGATGGCAATGAAGGTGGCAAGGTGGGCTCAACCATCACTGCTGCTGTCATTGGGATCATTGCACCCATAGGTGAGTGCGGCCCTGAGTCACTGGGGAGAAAAAAGCCCCTGCCCGGGTCTTGGGGAAAGGCACTAAAAGGACAGACAGCTTGGCACACTGATCTGCCTCGTTGGCTTGTTCTGCCCGGGCAGATTTCCGGCTCCCTCCCAGGCCTGATTTAATTTGGTTTCTTAGCTTGGCATACAAGGCTTCTCAGGATCCTGGTCCCAGGGAACCACCCAGCTGCATCTGCCCATGCTCAGCACTCCTATCGTGGGAAGACCAAGTAGACGCTCCTGGGGACAGGGCTTGCAACTCTGCCCAGCTCCTAACCATGTCTGGTGCATGACAGGAAATTAAATATCTTTTGTGCTGATGAGTAGAGCTGCTTGCCATTCCTTGAACAGGTCATACTGTCCTGCTTTCTTACTGTTTGATTTTCACCAAACATTTATCAAGCAGTTACTACGTGTTACCCTGTGATAAGGGCAGGGAAAGTGGCTAAAGATGAGTAAGATTTGGTCCTGTCCTATAAAAGTTAAATCTTGTTGAAGAGACACATAAAATGAGTAAGTTTGTTATGACATGGTACATCCTAAGATTAAGCTCTGTGCACTTAAGGATGTACAGAAGAAGCACTGAACTTAGACTGGAAGAGAAGGGAAGAGGCCAGGGAGGTTTGGACTGGAAGAGAAAGGAAGAGGGCAGGGGGGTTTTCTAGTGGCTGTTATCCTCGAGCTGAGTCAGCCCTGTGAAAAAGGATCGAGAGCAGTCCAAACAGTAAGGACAGCATAGGCGAAGCCAGGAGAAGAAATGGCACGGACCAGGACATGACATCAGTTAAGATCTTACATAGAACCACAGGGCTGGGTCATTCTCCCGCCCTGATGTTTATGGTCTCATACATCCTGGCATACCAACCTCATCTCTTGGCAGTATTTTCAAATTGCTGATTGTCCATCCATGGGTTTATCTCCTTTACTTGCCCATGAATACTTTAAGGTCAGGGACTTTGTATCCTGGGAATCCTTAGTATAGGGCTGAGTTAGTGAGTAAATGTGTTAAAAACGTCTCTAAAAGATTTGAAGAGCTTTCAGTCTTTAATCAGAGTTAATCGTAAGTCATACAAAGTATATGTTAATATATATTCAACTGTGCTGTGATAGGGGCATGATAGATACAGAGGCACGATACAGTTGTTGCACAGTATTCCTGGGGAGGTAACTCCACAGTGAAGAGTGCCTCTGGAGAGGATGGTGTTTGAACTGACCCTGAAGGACTCCAGCAGAAAACATGAGGAGATGACTATTATCCCGGGCTTATTTTGAGTGGAATGAGTGAAAGATAAATACCCTCATTCCCACTGCACTGTGCTCTATAGAAAGGGCCATGCGTGCTGTTTCACTGATAGCAGCCCAGCCTGATAAAATCTGTTTTAAATTTCTGCCAATCCAACGGGTGAAATGTGACTGTTACTTCCCTAAGAGGTAGAGTAACTTTTTATCAGCTTATTGGCCATTTGTTTTTTTTTTTTTTTTACTTACTTTTTATTTGTGCTCAGTATCAGACCCAGGGCCTCATGCATTGGCAGGCAAGTGCTGTAACACTGAGCTACACCCCAGCCCATTTCATCCTTTATGAATTGTCTATTCATAGTCTTATTTTTTTTATTGCTTTTCTTATTGGTAGATATGGTTATATGTAATGAATATTAAAACTTTCATAATATATATGCTAAGTATTTTCTCCCAGTCTGACACTGGATTTTTTAAATTCCTTTATGGTACCTTTTGCTGTGTGTAAATTTAAAACTTTTAAGTATTAGGTCTGTTAATTTTCTGTTTTATGAGTTCCAGGTTTTGTGTCTTGGTTAGGGAAGTCTTGCCCCTTACTCTGAATTATTAAAATGCCTCCTGATATTTTCTTCTTCTAGTTAAATGCTTTTTAGAGTATGGCATGAAGTAGAAATTTAACTGTCTTCTTTCTACATACCTATCTTGTTTCTCCAAAGTTTTTTCTTTTTGTTCTGTACTGGGGATTAAATGCAGGGCCTCATATATGTTAGGCAAGCATTGTGTCACTGAGGTGTGTCCCCAGCCTCCAAACCATTACTGAACGGTCCATTCTTTCCTTCCAACTTGACTTGTCATCTTTATTATAAACTACATTCCTACACATACTAGACTTTACTCCATAGATGATCTATTTTTATATACAAGTAACAGTACGTGACATGTTAGGCTCCCAACAGTTTCTCATATATTTATTTGGTTTCTCGTCTAGATGAACTTCAGAGTAATCACATCAATTCTATAAAAACTATGATGGAATTTTTACTGAGATTGCTTTGGATACGTAGATTGATGTGAGGAGAATTTACATTTTTTAAAATGTTAAAGTTTCCCATCCAGGAATATAATATCTATTTCAGTCTTCTTTTATGTCCCTTAGTAGAATTTTGCAGGTCACATAGGACTTATACATTTCTTGTTAGGCTATCCCAGGTATTTTATAGTTTTGGGGGGCTATTATGAAGGTGTTCTTATTCCATTGCACTTTTTTATTGGTTATTGCTGACTAAAATGAAAGCCATTGATTTTTTTATGTTGATTTATATTGATTCTTGGTGAAGTAACATTATTTCCAATAGTTATTCACCTGCTTCATACAAACATCTGTTAATAATATGTATTCTATATATACAAACATCTGTTAATAATAGTTTGGCTTTTTCCCTTTCCTATATTTATATGCTTCAACCTTCATTTTTTTTTATCACGGGTAGATCTCTGCGACAATAAATAGGAGCAATAATCAACATTCTTGTCTCATTCCTGTCTTTAATGGGTATCAATTATTGTAATCTTATTCAAGTAGCAAGCCCCCTAGAGTATGCTGGATAGGTGATCATCCACCCTCCACTGAAAGGCACCGAGTGGTTGCTTCCTGCAAAGCTGCCTGCCCCAGTTTTGCCCAGCTTTGTGGTAGAGTGCTTCCTTTCACTCATTAGTGTATTTCTTTATTCTAACCCAGAGCCCATGTTACCCTCTGCGTCCCCTTTTAGAAATGCTCCTCTTCTGGTAGAGCCCCAGAAATGCTCCCATCCTCCCCCACTAGTTTGGTAAGGGAATGGTTTTCTCAGTGATCTGGGGAAGCAGCAGCATCGGGGCAGGAGATATAGGGAAGAAATTCATTTATTCATCAGCACCTGGCACTGAGCACAGGGAGATACTTGAGACACTTCCTGCCTTCAAATGGCTCAGTCTGGTTCAGAGTAAAGATAAAATACTGTGGCCTGGAAGTGCACAAGAGGGAGCAGACTTTGCCTGAAGAAGCTGGGGGAGACTTCTCATTTGCGCTGGATCTCAGAGGGCGAGAGGTTACTGCAGGAACAGGTTGAGAGAAAAGTCTTCCGAGCAGCAAAAGAGCAAGCAGAAACAGTCCCTGTGGAGGAAGGGGTGGTGAGGTTGGAGGGACGGCAACATCTGTGCTGATGTCTGGGCGATGGCTGGAGGTTGCTGGATGTCCCGTGTAATGTGTCCCTTCCTCTAGCGGTGATAGCCCTGCTGTGCTTGAGTGGCTACCTGATCTGGAGAAATTGGAAGCGGAAGAACACCAAGAGCATGAATTTTGACAACCCAGTCTACAGGAAAACAACAGAAGAAGAAGATGAAGACGAGCTTCATATAGGGAGGACGGCTCAGATTGGCCATGTCTACCCTGCAGTAAGTATTCCTCACTGGGAGAATTTCTTCCTTTCCCTCCTCCCTCCCTCCCTTCCTCCCTCCCTCCCTCTCTCCCATCCTTTCTCATTCCTTCAATATTTATTAAGAACCTACCATGTACCAGGCGCTGTCCAGACCAGTGACGGCAAACCTTTTAGAGCTTTCACTGATATAAACAGCCTGCTGCGGCACATGTGCCGTAGATTCGCCACCACTGGGCTAGGCCCTGGGGAACAAGGACATGCTAAGGTAGGTGGTTGGGGTAGCAGGGTATCAGGAACACCTGTACCTGGAGCCTCTTCCTGGCAGTAAAGAAGTAAATGTCTTTCTTTCTGCTGAGTAATTTTCAAAACCTTTGTCTTTAAAGGCTAACTGGCCACTTAGTTTGAATGTAATCATTTCAACAAATGCTGCATGCCAGTTATATGCCAAGTACTATGTGGACATCAAATGTTCAAATGTAAGTGAGGAATGTACTTGTTCCCAAGTCGCTAGTGGGGGAGTTAGAGATACTCAGGTATGATTCTACAACTGTGTGCTAAGTGCCATGATGGAAGCTCAGGAGTCCCTTCCAAGAAGCTTTCCGCAGCTTGCTTTGTCCCCCCGCCGTCCCCTGGGCCTCTCTCCATCCCAGCACTTGTCACATGCCAGCCCACTTGTTTCACCTAGTGGTCTCCCCACTAGAACGTGACGTCCTTGAGAGCGGGATCTGATCTGATTAGTCTATCTTCTTGGCACCGAGCACAGTATAGCTGACTTTCAACAAATACTTGTTGAACAAGTGATGTGGAAACATCCAGAGAGTTATTAAGTCTCTTGGGAAATGGACAAGAAATGCCTCACAAAGAAGTAATGGATGAACTGTCTTTGAAAGACCATGGCAGTTTTCCAGATAGAGAAGGAGGGACGTGGTATTGCAGACAGAAGCATGTGCAGAGGCTTAGACATAAAAGCATGGCTTGGGGGAACTAGGACAATGAAGTGACTTGAGCAGGTCTCATTGTTCTGTAGCAGAGTCAGGGGGCTGAGTGTGACCTCAGAGGTCATCCGGTCCATCCCCCTGTCAGGCAATCAGAAGCTTTGATCGCCCACTGTGGGCAGAGCCCTGTCTTGGGGAGACCAGAGAACTGGAAGACCCAGCCCCTGCCCTCAAGGAGCTTTTTGTCTTGCCGGGGGAACCAAGGTCACAGCCGCACCAACTCCCGAAGAACCCTCTTTCCGAGCTGCCTGTCGTCAAGTGCAAGGTAGGGCAGAGCCACTCTGACATTGAGGGGCTGGTGAGTGAGGGCCTGGACTTAGGCAGGTGCAGCCCATCCTAGAAGGCTTTCTGGTTTTGGAAGGCTGTAAACTGTACAGTGAGTGTTGGGGCAAGGAGGAAACATGGGTTTGTCATAGACCAAGGAAATGGGCATGCAGAAGAAGGTGACCGAGTATGGGGCAGACAGAACTGCTGACGGAGCTAATTATTCATAAAAGGGAGACATAGAAGATGAAGTGGAGTAAGTGAGGAGGATTAGCAGGTGGCCCTGAGGATCCTTGACCTCAGCCATTCCAAGCAAACAGCTGCTTAACTGATCTTTAAAGATCAGAAAAAGCACAGTGCAAGAAGCATTGAGCTTGGAGTACGACAGTGACTCCTAGTCCCACTGTTCTATTGCCTGTGATCTTAGTCACTTATTTCTCACTACTTTTATCTGTAAAAAGAGAATAATCATCCATTCCACCTGCCTCATATGTTTGGAAAGTTCAAGTGAGGTAGCACATGTGAGAGCACTTTGTAAATTACAAAGCACTTTGTACTTGTAAAGTGGCCTCCTTTCAGAGAAAGAAATGACTCAGAAGTTACTTGTGATGAGTCTAAGGCCCAAGCAATAAGCTCCTGCCAGTGGCATAAAAATAGAGGTAACAGCGAGGAAATCAATGTTTTGGGAGCACCTACTACGTGTCAGACACTGTCCTCAGTGTTTCACATACACTTTCTCATTTAATCGTCACAATTTGAGTTCATATTATCAGCCCAATTTTGCAGATGAGAAAACTGAGACTCATAGAAATTGAATATCGCCAAAGATCATAGCTAGGAAGTGGCAGAACCAGGATTCAGACGCCACACAGTGGCCCGTGTTCCTTCCACTGTCATGGAGTAAATAGCCGTGAAAAGCTCAGGGACTCAGTGTTCTGGACCACGTGTCTCCTGTTCCTTTCCCAGGTAGCCCTGCCGTCACTACTGAGGCCTGTCTTTGGCCCAGAGATTTGTCTTGTAGAGACTGGGGCGGCTGCGCTAAAAGATGGTCTTAAAGGTCTTGGTCCATGGAGCATAGCCATGGCGTTCACGGAAAACCACAAATAACCCGAAGAGGACTTGCGAGGGAGTGGAGTTTCTTTTAATCATATGTAGGAAGATACTTATGTTATGCTGGTTAGGTTGATATAAATATTTCAAACCCCATGTGTGTTAGGTATTTTATTAAATACTCTATATATGCTTTGTTTCATTTGGTTCCCTATCAACCATAGGAGGTAGGTTCTATTAGTCCCATTTGACAGAGGACGAAACCAAGGCCCAGAGAAGTTAAGTGATTCACCCAAGTCACATAGCTATGAGAAAGATAATGAAACCCAGGTCTGTCCAAAGGAGAGTGTCCAGGAAACGGAAGAGCAGCAAACAAGAATATGTTAGAACCAGCTGGGAAAAGCTACAGGTATATCCTGGAGGAGAAAAACAAAAAACAAACCAGGATGAAGGGATTCAAACACTGTCTATAAACTTCAAGGGTTATCCTGTGTGGAGCTCTCTCTGAGTCTAAAACATAGGATGAGGGAAAATCAGAAGATATGAAGAAACAGCTTTCACATTAGGATAGGAAAGAATTTAAATCTACTGACCACGGAGAATAGACTGGCTCAGGGGTTAGTGGACTCAGCACCTAGAAATCAGCCATTTGTAGCAGAAGGGAGTCTAACATTCAGTGACTGGGAAATAGGGATGAGGGAGAGAGGGACTGAATTTAATTGACTTGCACTGCCTCCTACTTCTGTTTGAAGGGGTGCAGTATGCTACTACTTAATTGTGAGTAGCATCCTGGGAATGAGTTGCTCGTAGCCTGGGGTTTAACATTTAACGGAACTAACCCACTGAAGTTGACCCAACCTAAAATCCTATGAGGGATTGCTGCCCTCTTTTACAGAGACAGACTGATGAAAGAAACTGTAGCTCTGGGGTCAAACTTTAGTTCAGCCATGTGCTGTGTGAGCATCCAGAAGAAACATTACTGAATGAATATGTTTTCTCATCTGTAAAATAAGTATGATAAATCTTGTCTCTTGGCATAGTTTGAAGATTATGTGAGCTAATAACTGTAAAATACTAGTATGTCTAATACTTTAATAATAAATAGTAGCTCTCATGGATCTAATGATGATTTCTTTGGTCTATCTCTCCAGCGAGTGGCATTAAGCCTTGAAGATGATGGACTGCCCTGAAGATGGGACCACCCTCTTCGTGCCTCCCGGAGTTCAGTCCCATGCACTACTCTCTCTGGATGATGTATGACTGGGTGGATGCGTTTCTATAATGGGTCTGTGTGTGTGAGTATGTATGTGTGTGTAACTCTTTAAAAATTTATGTTGCGGAAAGGTAACCACAAAGTTATGATGAACTGCAAACATCCAAAGGATGTGAGAGTTTTTATATGTATAATGTTTTATACACTTTTTAACGGTTGCACTACCCATGAGGAATTCATGGAAAGGCTACTGCTGAGTGACTAACACAATGTACATAACCAAACGGGGGCCGATGGTACAGTACCTTACTCATCATTTAAATACTATATTTACAGAGGATGTTTGATTTGGGGGCATTTTTAGGTTTGGGGGTTTTGTTTTTGTAAATAAAATGATTATGCTTTGTGGCTATCCATCAACATAAGTTAAAAAAAAAACACTTCAACTCCCTCCCCCATTTAGATTATTTATTAACATATTTCAAAAATAAGATTAGCTCTATAAATAATTTAGAGAAGCGAAAGTATTTATTTTTTGGTATGCTTGGCCCATCACACAGACCCCGTGTGTGTGTTTATGTGTGTATGTGTGTGAGAGAGAAAAGTCTGTAGAGAAGAGGCACATCTATGGCTATTGTTCAAATACATAAATTTGTTTTAAAACTGTCCACAAGAAGGGTGTCTGCAGTTTTCAGAGAAAGCTTTGAAAGTGACTCAGAAAACTGATACCATGGTTTCTGCAAACACGTAGCAGAAGAGGCAGATCTTTTCACCTGTGGCCACTGTGACTCCACCTGGGCTTTCCTGTCTGTGGCTTAGATCAATGTACAAATGCTGTATTACACAGTGCTAGAAGTTCTAATAAGTTCAAAGAACACACCTGCTTGTCAGAATAAGCAAATGCTTATTTTAAAGTTTAGCTCTTGGAGTAACCTCTTGAGTTTCCATCAGGATGCTGGGGTTGAAACCCATAAGCTTCCACTGAAGCACCGGAAAGATGCCATCCATACAGAGCTAAGTGGAGACGTTTCTAGAACAGCCCAGGTTTGCTGTACAGACTGGCTCAGGCATCAGATCTCTGAGACATGCCATGAATGAGGATAAAGATGATGGAATACATTTTATTACATCGCCATTTCTCTCTTTTCCTCACTCTCTGCCATTTCTTTTAGCTGGGGGAAGCATTTTAGAGTTAACAGGTTTCTTACCATCATATGTTCATATAAAAAGTGAATTTTGGCTTAAGTCAGAAAAAGTGGCCAAGTCTGAAGTTGTATTTGAGGGGAAATGGCATATGCTTTAGTATTGCATATTGGAGAAATATGTTCACACAGGGATTTGGTTTATTACTTTGTAAATAAAAGGAAAAACTCTGGGTAAATGTATAGATTTGTTTTTCATCATGGACACCTTCTTTGCTTTTCCTTGGCCTGGGGTGAGGTGAGAAGGGCTCTTTTCCATCTGTGGGGTCTGCCATTAGACACATAACCCTACAGTCCCAGAAGACATTCAGGCAGTGCTGGCTTTCTCATCCAGAGTGTGCTCATTCTTTAACTCTGCTGTTCTGTCACTTCATTCCCACTAGACAACCAGGCACCCATACATCATGGAAGTGTTTGGCTTAAGTAAGAGCAGACGACTTGTATCTAATCTTAACACACCTGCAATTTGACATACTTAAGCGATGTCTCCCTGCTCCTAACCTCCAGCACCCCCAACTCTGAAGCTTGGATGTCTCACCAGCATTTCGAATTTCTGGGCAGACAATCTGGAGTTCTGTCATCCTGTTTCTAGGGCCCTGCTGTACATCACTCGTGGTCTCCCATCCTCTAAGAAAACAACCGTGTTCCAGAGCTTCCAGGGCATTATGTTTTCCAACTTCCTCATGATATACATGTGCTGATGGTCCTAAGACATTCGCTGAGAGGGTAAATACAGTTGCCCTAGACCCATCCCAAATAAAATTTTAAGAACAGGTGGCCAACTCCTATGGAGCTTAATCACTACTATTCTTTCAAGAATGGAAAGTAAAATTATTTTTGACAAGAAAAGTGATGAAAGCGATTGACACTGAAATTTACACAAGACAAGTGACTTTTTCTGTAATATGCCTCCAAAGAAACTGAATTTCCAAGGGAAATTAAATGATAACAGTGGCTAATGCATACTTTTTAAGTTTCCGGTCAGATCCTGTCCTTCACAGAAAAAAAAAAAAAAAA